>CM041779.1:92893365-93190465 GCA_023374045.1 Limonium bicolor
GTAAATTGACTTAATAATGTTCGACCAAGTAGTCGTGTGGCCCGTAACATACGGGCTACACACGTTCATACTCAGCGTAGTTTGCTGAGTCCTTTACACCCAATTTTTTTCAGGTATTGTGCCGGACGATAACGGAGCGTAGGCGAGGTGGCTACCATGGGGGTAGTCCATCAGGGCATATCTTTTGAATTGTGTAGTATGTTTTGTGTATGGTTGTTACCAAACCCGAGATGAAATTCTCAGATTATGATTTGGTATTTTTATTGTAGACACTCGGTATTTGGGAAGTTTATCTATGTTGTACATGAGTTTTTATTGAGGGCTGTTTCCAGTCATGCAGACCGTAACTTAGTATTAGTGATGTGGTCTGTCAACCACGTGGGTGTTTGGCATCTGTGACACCCGGATGGAGATTATCCGCTGCTTAGACTTTTTGTAATACGTTTGGCGCACCGTTCAGACTACTGTTGGGTTATTCGGGGGTGTTACAGTTTGAATACATGTTGTGTGTTTTATTTCCGTATTACAGTTATGTTATAAGCATGTAAACGGTACAGCATGAAACGACCCCATGTTAATCAAGATGGCTAAAACGACCTAAGTGGCCTAAAGGGTCTAGGGATCACATTTAGCATACCAGCAGTTGGCTGAGCCTTTATGACACCCACTTTTCACTGCATTATCAGAATTAGTTTATATTCAGTACGATGTAAATATTGGGATTACCTTAGATGCTCACTTACCTTATGTATTAGTTTAAACTTAGGATGATGTAGTATATATCTTGTTCATCACTGCGGTTAATTATTGTCGATGTGTTGTTATATTCTTTTTCCGCTTCTTACTCGATCTTTACGCATGGGCGAGTAATGGGATGTGACACCCGAGTGAGAATTATTAGTGTTTAACTTCCGCTGTGAGACGTCTTTAATTATGCTACGAGAGTGATTATTACGCGTTTAATGTGAGGGTGTTACAATTTTTTTCTACAATGCTTCATTTATGCGTCTAACTATTACTATATTACTACGTAATTAACTTCCCGTCGAAATCAACTGCTACATTTCAACGCAATAACATTTTACGCCAAAATTATTACGTAAAAAATTAATGATTTTTTTGTAGTGAGAATAACTGAAAGAACATAGAAAGCATACCTAATCAGATCAGGCATGTCAGCACCCATGTTATCATATTTTTGAGCAATTGATGCGCCATGTTACATGAAGATGCACAAACTTTTAATTAACAAATGTAGGTGTATATATACAACTTGGAAATCAACAACGTTGATAAAATCAGACAAAATAATCTCAGATGATACCCAACACTTACTTTAACAAATGTAGTGAATAGTGTAATTGAACCTCGTAATCCATAATAGCCAAAACCCTAAATTCATTTTTTTTGGTCTACCTTTGAGCTAGACTTAAACTTAATCAAATAAGTGATATTAGTTTTAGGACAAACACAAATACCTTTGAGTCCCGGGTCTGTTGCTAAACTTGTTGCTGCTTTGGTAAAAAGACCATCCCGAATTATCACAGCAAGGTCTGTGATCTTATCGAAGTACAGCTGCAGATTTACAAGCAAAATATTAGAGGGAGCTGAAAATAATATAAATGATCTAGCCACAATAGCCCGCACCTGAAGCTCCTTAGATAGGACACGCCGAACAGGCAGTTTAATGTCAACCGGAAGTCCCTCATCTTTATTTTCAATTTTAGTGACATCTGGGGCAGCAACCACTGAAAAAGGAAATTAAAGGGAGGACATCTTAGTCAAATAAGCATTAGTTGTTAGCAAAAGCACTAACAATCATGTAGTTTACAATTAGAATCAGCACCAAAGAGATGATAGCAACTAGCTTTTGCACTTTGCAGGTCCAATAAGCAATCAAGCATAAACAAAGAATAAACGGAACAATCAACATAGCCAGAAAGTATTGATAAGGAACAAATACTTCATTCTGCTGCAATCACAGGTCAAATAAGTCAAAATATCTCATGGTTTGATAAAAAACCAAAGCTTGAAGCTAAGATGATGCCGCATAACTGACGGTCCAATATTTGAAAAGAAGAACATGCTCTATCTTGTCTACAGCAATTTGAGAGCAGCTAACGTGGAAATTCCAATGCTAATTAAAATGAATTCTACTGCCACCAGTAGCAAATGTCTGCAGGGGAGGCAAAGCATGACTTTGAACCCCAAAAGAACTTTGAAGACATTTTCGGCTGTTTGTGCCATAATGCTTTCAAATTTTCAGGCATTAAAGCAAGTCTAATTAGTTAAGGATAGTACCATATATCCTCTTTCTATTTTCTTGTCCACTGTCAGGTACTGTACATATCTAAATGAGATAACTAGAATATCGACTTATCAAAATAGTGCTAGCTACTTAAAGTATATGCATGCATATTGAACTTAGTACTTCACATCATATCTAGAATTAATAAACCCGTAAAGGATTTTCCATATAACTTGACGAGACAAGGGTGTCACGTGAATGGAACAACAGTCCATACAAACACCAAAAATATATAAACCTTAAAGGATGGGTATGTATTCATTAACCTTGGGGTTACGTATCCACGATAATTATAAACGTTTCCACTGATGACTAGAAACATATAAACATCCTTCTATAACTGTTTCAATCACTATTGTAAAAAAGATGACACTAAATGTTATATACTTCTTCCTTTGATCGTTCTTATCGAATCATTGTGTATAAGAATATATTTTCTTACCATTTATCAGATTAAAGAGTTTGAGTGATTGATAAACGTGAAAACTATAAATGTTTGGAAACGATAAACTGGGTTGTTGTAGTCGATTTTACGTATTCATTTAACCTAGATTTTTACGTATCCACGATAACTTACAAACATTTCCACTGATGATTAGAATATAATCGTTTCCACCACGTATAAAAGACACTAACTATTATATATATTTTTTCTTTGGCCATTCTTATTGAACCATAGTGTATACGAATATTTTCTTAGTATTTATCAGTTTACAGAGCTTAACTAATTGATTAACTGAAGGCTATAAATGTTATGAAACGATAAACTAAGTTGTTGGATTCGATTAGGTATTTGTGAACCTTGGTTTTTACGTATCCACGATAAAAACGTGTTCAGTGATGTAAGATTAGATACATGTACACCACTTTCTATAATCGTTTTCACCACTATCATAGAGAAGATGACACTAGTTGTAAAAATATATTTTTTCTCTTGGCCGTTCTCATCTAATAATTGCGTATAAGAATATTTTCTTATCCTTTATCATTTTATAGAGTTTGACTAATTGATAAACCTGAAGGCTATAAACGTTCAAAAAGGATAAACTGGGCTGTTGGAGTCAATTTTACGTATTCATTTATTCTGATTTTTCCTTGTAACACCCCTCTCATTAAACTCGTAATAATCACTCTCGTGACATAATTAAAGACATCTCGCGGACAGCGGAAGTAAACCAATAATAATTCTCACTTGGTGTCACATGTCATTACTCGCCCATGCGAGTAGAGAAGCAGAAACGAAATAATAATAAAACAACGATAATAATAAACCGCATGATGATGCGAGATATCTACTACATCATCCTAAGTACAAATCGATACATATGACAAGTGAGCACATCTAGATATTATTCCAAAGATTACAACGTACTGAATATGAACTAATTATAATAGGTGCGATAAATAAGAGGTGTCGTCAACTACCCAGAAGTCCCGCACTCCGGCATCATAGCTCGTGAAATACCCCGAACTTAAATATGGTGATTAGGTTATTTTAATATGGTATTTAAGGGCCTAATAGTGCCTAAGTAATTTTGGTGAAGAAAATAAATCCAAAAAATGAGAAAACGCTTAGAAAGCGGAAGACGCTAAAAAAGCGTTAAATAACCATAGGAGGTACGAGACCTCGGTTAGAGTATAAAGGATTCCTAAGGTTTATTAATGCCTAATTAGTATATGGAATGATTCCCGAAGAAAACGGATCCTTAAAATGGATTAAAAGCACTAACGAACATTAAAGCGTGTTTTTCGAGGTAACCGGAAAACGTGACTTTAAGCGGGTCAAATAGGCTCGTAACAATTTTGGTCAACTAAATAATCATTAATAAATATTAATGAAACTTTAGAACCAATAAAATCAATAAAACGAGAGGTAGTAAAAACTGTCAAAAACGGGAAGTTGTGGGGTAAAAAATAAATAACACAAACTTATGTGTTCCAATATTGCAAAAAGAATTTTAAAACCCATGTGGGTTCTGTATGTGCTGTCGTCCGATTGCACAGCCCACTCACACCATCTCATTACTCTCTTTTGTTCACAAACAAACAAAAAACCAATAAAGTAACCTTACTTTATTTACTCTCACACTCTCTCTCCAATTCCCTCATTTCCTCACAACACTCACGTATGCACACAGCCCTCACTTTCTCTCTTCTCTGAATTCTTCCCTCCTTCCTGCGACAGCCATGGAGGCCTGAGAAAACAGCACAACATACTCACTTCTCTCCTTTGTAACTCCCTCAAATCTCTTCCAAAATTATAAAAATACCACCATTGTAATCCTCTCACCAAGAGCTACGTTTCTATCTTTCCAAAATTCGAAAAACACACATTTTCGTTTTATTGGTATACCCCATTTGGAGCTTCGAGACCACCATTAGAAGGCCCTCCTTCTCCTTGTTCTTCTAAGGTAAAAATATTCTCAAAACTCCATTGTTTTTCTAGCCTTAAAGGCAAAACGAATCTGGAGCTAAAACCTTGGTTGCTTCTTTGAATGCTAGCCGATTTTGGCTTCTCTGGAGAGTGAGAAGTCTTGTTCTTGAACCATTCCAAACTGCCCTTGCACCTTTGGAAAAAGTGTTAGAATTCGGTTTACAAACCGGTGGGGAGAAAAGGAAAGAGGAAGGAAGAGAAAAGAAAACAAGAAACGTGAGGTAATGCCTCTGTACAAACCTTGTCTAATGTGTATGTACGAGTAAAATATTGCTTTGAGCAAATGTAAACCAATGTAACCGTGGGTGATGGGTATAGGCATTGACTGCATTGATAAGTTAGAATCTGTTGAAAACAAGAATGAGCTACTGGAGACAACGTTGAGTTGTCTGATGCGTATATACATATAAACTGTCAAAGCATATGTAAGTATAAACTGAGCAGGTTGAATGTGTTTGGTTGTGTGAGCAAATAATGTGATGAAAACCTTAAGTTTTAGGGGGTACCATGTCAAAAATTTAGAGAGGAAAGTGGATCACTTAGAAGCTGGTAGCATTTGAGAAAAGAAAGAAAGAACAGAAACAGCAGTAGCCAGCTCGGTTGAGCTACAACAGAACAAAAAAAAAATTGATTGACAGAGAATGTGTAAGTTATCAGTTGAATGAGAGAATTGATTTTGGTGATGGAGTAAGGTAGGTTAGATGCTAAATAAGCTGTAAAACATGCTAGAAACATGAGGGATTAAATGTGGAAGCCATGGGGAAACATTAGAGAAAGAAAGGAATGAACAGAGCATGGAAAATATTTCCGTTCGTAGCAGACCATTGTTGGTCCGGGACTTGGGTCCTGCATTAAGTCCCGGACCAACCATCCAAAATTACCGAGGGATTTCAATTCACTAAAGGTCCGGGACTTACCTCTGGTATAAAGGTCCCGGACCACTAGACAAAAACATACGAGAGTTCACTACTATGGTCCGGACTTTGACCGCACGACTGGCTGGTCCGTGGACATGACAACAGGTCCCGACCCACACCAAAAATACCCCCGAGAGAATTTAGGGCTGTAAGTAAGGCTTTGCTTGGGGATGGTTGTATAAGTTGCTTAAGACTTAAGTAAACATAAGTGAGAGTCATTAGAGTATAAACAAGCTAGAATGAGAATGAGAAGTAAGTAAAGAATGGAAATGGAATTGTATAAGTAAGAATTAGTAAGTATGTAAAGTGAATGATAATGATAGCATAAGATAATTAGTACTTAATTATGATGTTTAAAGGTCTTAAGAAGAGTAAACAAGTGTAGGAAATTAATGGGGAGTAAGGACATAGTTTGACATGAGTAAACTAAGTATACCGGGATAATGGGGTAAGTACGGGAGTAGTAATTCTTTACGTACCGTATGAGCATAGTATTAATGACATGTTTGAAACATTATCAGTGGAACAAGTGTGAACCAAGAACGAGGAACCACGGTAAAGCTAACCCCGGTGAAAGGTATGATTTTCTCATGCCCCGTATGCTAACCGATTACGTTGATTTGTATGCTGTATGCCGGCTAATCAAGACTAAAGCATAAAACGGTTTTTATTGCCTTTCATTGTATGTCTTGTTGCATGTTGTGTGAGCTAACCCTTCTTGAATGATTGTGTGGCTTCATTTAGTGCGTAGTACGACTCATAAATGAGTCCTGTTGTGTAGTGACTCGTAGTGAGAGTCATGGCGTGAACTAATGGAAGCGTAGCAACGCACTAAACTATCAAATCAATAAACGATAACGCAACCCAATGAACTCGCTAGAATGTGAGAGAGTGTACGGGAGTAATACCCTCCCGATACCGTAACGGTAGAGAACCGAAATGAATAATCCACAAATAATAAGTAGTGGAAGTATTTAAGTAACCTCTAGTGGAGGAATTAATCCTGGTGCAAGACATAACCATGAGAGTAGTAAAGAATGATGAGGGACCTCCAAACCCCTTAGCAAATAGTCGACCCACTGTGAGAGGACCGACTGATGTAAGTAATGACCCGAACATGAGAGTATTCGATATGTTGGGGAAACCCTTAAACCTGAGAAATACTAGACGGTAGTAATTCCTTAAGCTAGTGGAGGTTATCAAGAGAGATACTTCTAGGCTAATCCAAGAGATTGTAAGATACTCCATGAGAGGAGTGTTGGGAATGTGGATAGTCCGGTGAAATGGACAATTGTAGTTTTGAGGAGCTAAGTGTATAGCCTTCGGATTGTAGGCCCGGTGGCGAGTCTTGTGTATGACTCGCCTAGAGACCAAGTAATGAGTATTGAGTATTGCGTAAGTACGAGTATGTAATGAGTACCGAGTATTGAGTATGTATGTAAGTACTGAGTATTGAGTATAGAGTACGTATGAGTAAGTATTGAGTAATGAGCGCGTATGAGTAAGTACTGAGTATTGAGTATAGAGTACGTATGAGTAAGTATGAGTAATGAGTGCGTATGAGTAAATACAGAGTATTGAGCAGTGAGTATGTACAAGTATAGTAACGAGCATGGAATAAGGAGTGTGTACGAGTAAGGGTATGAGCATGGAGTGAGGTATGTAAGAGTAAAGTAATGAGTAACAAGTAAGGAGCAGGTACGAGTAGAGTAATGAATATCGAACAACCCCGAAGTAGTAACGAGTAAGTAACTATACGAACGGTCAACTATCGAACTGTCTTCCTTAGTAGATATTGAACCTTGTATGTGAATGTAAGTATTGATGAATGTATTGTGTAGTAATAGTATGTATGTATGCATGTAAAATGAACTCCATGTATATCCCACCCAAAGTAGTCGGCGTACCGCGGTTAGCACGCGGTATATGCGAATTTCATGCGCAGCGTAAGCTGACCCCTCGGGGGACCATTTTAGTGTGCAGGTACCCGAAGCCGATCACCGTTCGAGAGAGTAGGATGGGGACTGCTACGTAGCATGGGTAGTTGTATAGTAGGGATTGGTACTTGTAATGTAATGCGAATGTGGAAGCTTAAACTGTATCGGTAATTTAAGGATTGTAGTATACTCGGTATAGTATTGTAATGGAGTTGTATTGAATTATGGATTAGTATGTAAGGGGAAGTATTGTATTGTGTAGGGCACTCGGTATGTTCAATTCATCAGACCGGTAGTATGTAGTAGTGTAGCTAGCCTTGTTAGTCACGTGGGTGACTAGCGGCATTGTACACCCGCCGTTGAGTATGTATTATCCGCTGCGAAGGTAGGTAATTGTACAGTAATGACGGTATTAGCGGTAGGGGTGTTACAGCTCGATCATTAACCTCACAAACGCCGTAGAGGCTAAGCGAAAACGCTACTGAGTATCTAGTTATCTATTGGACCCTATCGGTCGCTTAAGGTCGTTTTAAACCGTCTTAGCATGAGATTCATTCATGCTGCACCGGTTTAGAGATATATTAAAGAGACTGTATATACATGGATGAAAAAAGCATTTAAATACAACCAATGCAGTTTACTACACTTCACACACACATATATATAACAACAGTAATGAAATACAGTGACGGAACACGTAGTCGTTAGTCACAATATGGTATTATTATATACAATCATCCTTTCAAGTCCTCATCGAATATGTCTTACGCTCTCTCCTCTCTCCTAGCCCCCTTCCTTTCCCTTCCGAGCAACTCCACACACCACCATTGTCACCGCCACAACGCTAGCCCACGACTGTTGGGCAAATAGTGTTGAAACTGTTATACCCATATTTTTTTTATATATTTTATCATATCCTTCTGATTCGCAAAGGGAGTTTCGTGCATGTTAATCTTATGTTTAATGTATGATATTTCTCTAATCATTATAGTTATAACTTGAGGAAGGAGAATTAGAAATAACACGCTTCCATTATTTATTTATTTATTTATTAGTTAAGGAAGGGACTCCTTAATTCTTTAATTTATTTCCTTCCTTTCTCAAACTTCTATTCACGTAATTTTTTTTTCTCCTTCCACTTCCCTGACGTCTGTTCACGACAGTTTCCATCGCTCTCAACTTCTCCTCCCTTTGCTCATCTTCTTCTTCAATTTCTTTTGATTGATAATTGCTGGAGATCCGCCTGTGGAATTCTGTTCATCTGTCAGTCGTCTGTCAGGTTGGTTTGTAGATTCCGATTTTGTTTCTTCATTGAGTCTTCCTCTCCTCTTTTCTGATTTTGGTTTTGTATTTAGGATCAATTCTATTCGAGGGATTGTCGTTCGATTGGAGATTCGGAAAGGCGATTCGTAGAGTCCGCAGAGATGGCTTAGCTACGGATGTGAGGTAGGTGGTAGATGGATTCGGTTGTGTGCGTTCACCCACGGGGTTTTTGGTTCTGTTTTTTCCGTATATGTTTGTGTGGTTTCTGATTTGTGTAATTTTGTGTGTGTTCCGATTTGCGTTTTGATGCGTTAAAACCCGTGGGATTTGTATTTGTTCTGCGTATTTTGATATGTAAGTTATTTTGACGATGGTGAGTCTACCACTGCGATTCCCTCCGGTTTTGCGAACTCTGAGTGCTTCTGATTTAAGGGTTTCAATTCTGCAAATTTAATCATTTGGTTGACTTCGTGTTTGTGTTTAATTATGTCTGATATAATGCCTTTTCAATGGATTAAACCCCTATGGTTTTTTTTCTGCAAACTCTGTGTTTCTGTGACAATTTGGCATTGTTTGAAGCTTCTGTTCGCGTCTGTTTCGTTCTGAAAATTGCATTTTTCGGGCTGTCCGAACTTCAGTCCAAACTTGAAGTTCGGACAGACCTCTGTCGCGTTTTATTTTTCGCGTTTTGCAGGTGTCCGAACTTCAGTCCTAACTTTGAAGTTCGGACACCCTTGTTTTCTGAAATTATCCGCGCTTTTTTTCGCCTTAACTTCTTCGTCTGAGCTCCGTTTTGAGTGCCGTTTGCGGCGTTGGCTTCCTCTTTCCGAGTACTATCTGTTTTCATGTGTTTTAGCATGTTTTTAAGTGTTTCCTGATTTTAGGGTCTCTGATAAGCCTTTGACCTCTGTTATGCTACGAAATGTGTTTCAATCTTTGACTTCAGTTTGCTTTCGTATTTACTAGTCGGGTTGCGACTTCTGTTTTGCTAAGGCTTTCCGTTAGTAAGCTTCTGCTCTGATTTCGTTAAGCTTCTGTTCTGATTTCGCTAAGCTTCTGCTTTCTGCTCTAATCTGACAATGACTTCTGTCTTGTTCTGTATAAAGCTTAAGATCTGTTTTGTGAGCTTCTGGTTCTGGGACCTAGTTACTTTGCTTCTGAGCCTTGGATAGTCGGGTTGGGCTGTCCCGTAGCATGCTGTGCAGGAATTCCTTCTGATTACACTCCTTAGGGTCTCCCTTAGGACATTATTTGACCGACGGGTCTGTTAGCTGTCTCTACGGCTTCTGTTGTGGGATCTTCGGATCCATAGGACATTATGTGAGTCCTTCTGTTGTGTTAGCTTGTTTCTAGTGTCCCACTTCTGTTTGTGTTCTGTTCGGCTTCTGGCTGTTTCTCTGCTTTTGTAGTTGACAGACTGCTGTGTGCTTTCTGTCCTTTGAACGCCTCTGTTTGTTTTGATCTGCTTCTGTCTACTCTGTCTATTTTCAAACACCGGCAGACTGCTGTGTGCTTTCTGTCTGATGTGGATTTCTGATTTGTAAGGGCTCCGTCTCGTTTGCTCCATCTGTATTTGCTTGGAGATGGTCTGCTGTGTGCTTACCGTCTTCTACTAAGTTCTGGATTTTGCTAAGCTTCTGGATTTTGCTAAGCTTCTGATTTTACTAAGCTTCTGATTGTGTTCAAGCATTGGAGTTTGTTAAGCTTCTGATTTTGTCAAGCTTTTAGCTTCAGTTTACCTTATGCTGTTAAGTGTATGTTTTGACTACCGCTTAGCTCCTTCTGCTTTAGACGTCTGTCTATTTGAAAGACTTCTGCTTTGTCTCTGATTTCGCTCTGACTAAGCGCTCTGGTATATGTATATATTGGTATGTTCAGATTATGTTTTGAGCGTGCTCAGCTGATGAAGTTTATCACCTGCTGAGCAATAGTTTTGCTCACCCCTATCTCCGTCTGATTTGCAGGTTTAAGTTTCTTTGAAGACTTGCTCTGCTTTCTGCTTCGTCCTGCGCTTTGTACTTGTGGTTGTGGCTTAAGGCCCTTTGTAATTTGATTTTGTGATGTAATGTAATTTGGCTTCTGTATGTAATGTCAGATAGACCTTGTAATCTGTTTTCAGTTAATCAAAGTGTACTTTGTTTCAGTTTTGGGTTTCGTTTGTTAGAGCCTTGCGTTATTAGGTAATAGATACGCGGCGTGTAACGTCCCTAACTCCTAGGGTGGTTTTGGGGTCGTTACATTTAGTGGTATCAGAGCCAGGTTTGGTTTTCGTTGGGTTTGTGGGTGTCTGCATGTCTACGCTTCCGTGTCTTTGCCTACTATATGCTATGTGTTGGCTGTTGCGTGACTTGTCTGCTATCTAGTGTCTGTTATGTGTGTCTCTGCTCTGTGGTTGTCCGCCATCAGAGTAGCGCAGCGGAAGCGTAGTGTTTGTCTGTGTGTATTCTGAGTTTTGAGTGTGAGTCTGAGAGTGTCGGGTCCTTTGGAAAGGATGACCAAATGTGAGTTCTTGTTTGACAGAGTTGTGTGCTTCAGTTGTGAGCTTGTGTTTCGTGCTTGTGTTGTATGTTCTATGTTGTGTTCTGGCGTGAGCTTGCGAGTGTGTTTGGTCCCCGAATAAGGACGTCTTCTGGGAGTTTAACAATTCTTTCTGTGCCTTTAGGCTGAGCTTTGGGAATCTTCTGGTGTGTTCCTCTGTTAGCCAGTCAGCAGTGAATCTGAGTGTTGTGCCTCTGCCTTCAAGTTGATTTTCAGTAATTGTTGCTTTGTCCCTTCAATCAGTGAGTCATTTAACAAGTTCTGAGTGTTAGCTCTGTGAGGTGTGGACTCTGAGATGTGTAGGCGTTTACTTCTGTGTGCTTTTAGGCTGAACCTCCAAAAATATTCTGCTATGTGCTAATGTTACTAGTCAATGACCAGTGAGTGGAGTGAGTGTTGTTCCTAATTCTTCAAGATTAACCTTCTGTAGTCTCCTACTTTGTTCGTTGTGTAGTAAGTCAACCAGTAAACCTGAGTGTTAGCTCTTGGAGGATATAGCTTCTGAAATGAGTAAGTGTTCTTTCTCTGCCTCGTGTTAAGTATTAATGATCATCTGCTTTGTCTTCCTCTGTCAGCGAATCAGCTAGTGCATTCTGAGGGTTAGCCTTTGTGAGCTTTCCCTTCTGTGCCTTTGAGTTTTGTATTAGTGGTCTTCTTCTGGTCCTTCTGTCAGTCAATCAACAGTGCATTCTGTTCTGAGTGTTAACTCCTTGTTCGTGTCGTAGTGTTCTGCACTGGAAGTGCATTGGTTGTATTCTGGGTTTCGTCGAATTTCGAGGACGAAATTCTTTAAAGGGGGGTATGTGTTATACCCCAGATTTTTTTTTATATATATTTATCATATCCTTCTGATTCGCAAAGGGAGTTTCGTGGCATGTTAATCTTATGTTATAATGTTATGATATTTCTCTAATCATTATGGTTATAACTTGAGGAAGGAGAATTAGAAATAACACGCTTCCATTATTTATTTATTTATTATTAGTTAAGGAAGGGACTCCTTAATTTCTTTAATTTATTTCCTTCCTTTCTCAACTTCTATTCACGTAATTTTTTTTCTCCTTCCACTTCCCTGACGTCTGTTCACGACAGTTCCATCGCTCTCAACTTCTCCTCCCTTTGCTCATCTTCTTCTTCAATTTCTTTTGATTGATAATTGCTGGAGATCCGCCTGTGGAATTCTGTTCATTCTGTCAGTCGTCTGTCAGGTTGGTTTGTAGATTCCGATTTTGTTCTTCATTGAGTCTTCCTCCCCTCTTTTCTGATTTTGGTTTTGTATTTGGGATCAATTCTATTCGAGGGATAGTCGTTCGATGGAGATTCGGAAAGGCGATTCGTAGAGTCCGCAGAGATGGCTTAGCTACGGATGTGAGGTAGGTGGTAGATGGATTCGGTTGTGTGCGTTCACCCACGGGTGTTTTGGTTCTGTTGTTTTTCCGTATATGTTTGTGTGGTTTCTGATTTGTGTAATTTTGTGTGTGTTCCGGATTTGTGTTTTTGATGCGTTACAACCCCGTGGGATTTGTATTTGTTCTGCGTATTTTGATATGTAAGTGTATTTTGACGATGGTGAGTCTACCACTGCGATTCCCTCCTGTTTTGCGAACTCTGAGTGCTTCTGATAAGGGTTTCAATTCTGCAAATTTAATCATTTGATTGACTTCGTGTGTTTGTGTTTAATTATGTCTGATATGCCTTTTAATGGATTAAACCCCTATGTTGTTTTCTGCAAACTCTGTGTTTCTGTGACAATTTGGCATTGTTTGAAGCTTCTGTTCGCGTCTGTTTTCGTTCTGAAAATGCATTTTCGGGCTGTCCGAACTTCAGTCCTAACTTTGAAGTTCGGACAGACCTCTGTCGCGTTTTATTTTTCGCGTTTTGCAGGTGTCCGAACTTCAGTCCTAACTTTGAAGTTCGGACACCCTTGTTTCTGAAATTATCCGCGCTGTTTTCGCCTTAACTTCTTCGTCTGAGCTCTGTTTTGAGTGCCGTTTGCGGCGTTGGCTTCCTCTTTCCGAGTACTATCTGTTTCATGTGTTTTAGCATGTTTTTAAGTGTTTCCTGATTTTAGGGTCTCTGATAAGCCTTTGACCTCTGTTATGCTACGAAAATGTGTTTCAATCTTTGACTTCAGTTTTGCTTTCGTATTTACTAGTCGGGGTTGCGACTTCTGTTTTGCTAAGGCTTTCCGTTAGTAAGCTTCTGCTCTGATTTCGTTAAGCTTCTGTTCTGATTTCGCTAAGCTTCTGCTTTCTGCTCTGATCTGACAATGACTTCTGTCTTGTTCTGTATAAAGATTAAGATCTGTTTTGTGAGCTTCTGGTTTTGGGACCTAGTTACTTTGCTTCTGAGCCTTGGATAGTCGGGTTGGGCTGTCCCGTAGCATGCTGCGCAGGAATTCCTTCTGATTACACTCCTTAGGGTCTCCCTTAGGACATTATTTGACCAATGGGTCTGTTAGCTGTCTCTACGGCTTCTGTTGTGGGATCTTCGGATCCATTGGACATTATGTGAGTCCTTCTGTTGTGTTAGCTTGTTTCTAGTGTCCCACTTCTGTTTGTGTTCTGTTCGGCTTTGGCTGTTTTCTCTGCTTTTGTAGTTGACAGACTGCTGTGTGCTTTCTGTCCTTTGAACGCCTCTGTTTATTTTGCTCTGCTTCTGTCTGCTCTGTCTATTTTCAAACACCGGCAGACTGCTATGTGCTTTCTGTCTGATGTGGATTTCTGATTTGTAAGGGCTCCGCCTCGTTTGCTCCATCTGTATTTGCTTGGAGACGGTCTGCTGTGTGCTTACCGTCTTCTGCTAATTTCTGGATTTTGCTAAGCTTCTGGATTTGCTAAGCTTCTGATTTTACTAAGCTTTGATTGTGTTCAAGCATTGGAGTTTGTTAAGCTTCTGATTTTGTCAAGCTTTAGCTTCAGTTTACCATGTTAGGTTAAGTTTAGTGTATGTTTTGACTACCGCTTAGCTCCTTCTGCTTTAGACGTCTGTCTATTTGAAAGACTTCTGCTTTGTCTCTGATTTCGCTCTGGCTAAGCGCTCTGGTATATGTATATATTGGTATGTTCAGATTATGTTTTGAGCGTGCTCAGCTGATGAAGTTTATCACACTTGCTGAGCAATAGTTTTGCTCACCCCTATCTCCGTCTGATTTGCAGGTTTAAGGTTCCTTTGAAGACTTGCTCTGCTTCTGCTTCGTCCTTCGCTTTGTACTTGTGTTGTGGTAAGGCCCTTTGTAATTTGATTTGTGATGTATGTAATTTGGCTTCTGTATGTAATGTCAGATAGACCTTGTAATCTGTTTTCAGTTAATCAAAGTGTACTTTGTTTCAGTTTTGGGTTCGCTTGTTAGAGCCTTGCGTTATTAGGTAATAGATACGCGGTGTGTAACATCCCTAACTCCTAGGGTGGTTTTGGGGTCGTTACAGAAACTATCTTGCTAACTATGGGCAGTGAACCCAATCATTGTAGTACAACAAGGTCGTATCCACAAGGACTTCGTAACTATCTAGCTAATTATAAGCTTAGTAAATGTGCAAGAGGATATATAAAAAGTGCATAAATGTAAATTAGGGGTTTTGGGTTGTAATTGGAGAAATAAAGAAAATCAATAAACACTAAACTAACTATCTAGGATAGGTGTAGCCCGGGATGGATATTTGCACCCGTCCTCCCCTTACTACCGTTTGTCGAACCTCGAACTCATAGCTAAACAACGGGAACGCTTAATTAATTAACAACTAATCTAGGCCTACTAATACTAAACAATTTAACCGAAACTTCTCAATCAGCTAAGCCCCGGGTCATCGACAGCACTAAGCTCAAGTTCCACTAAAGTTGCAATGTAGTCTAATCTCAAAATCATCGAAATCAGATACACCGTTTTAGTCTCTAACAGTTTAGGTTTCTATCTCAGAATATCATTTTGATAGAATCCCACAATAATGCTAAACTAATCAGTAGGGCCAACCAACCAAAGTTAACACATAATTGATAATTTGGGTAAAACCCTAAACTAATCCTCAAATCATGAGCAACAAGTTTAAGAATCATAAATACCCAATAATCATCTTCATTAAGCTCAAAGACTAAAATAAAGCATAATAATAAGTTCAAGATTCAACAATGGAGGTTTTAGGGATTTTGAGGCAAAATCCCCATCCCAAGCTACAAGGAAACTACACAACCATTAAAGCACAAATGAAAGAGAGAGGGATAGAAGAAGCCATTAATGGAGCTCGGAGGGAGATCGCCTCTTCTCTCTGTTTTTGGGGCGGAACCTGGCTGATGAATGAAGAATGGGGAGTTTTTCCCCAAAATTCCCCGTTTAAAACGCAGATCTGGGCAACTTTTTGACCCGACCGACCCACCCTGGGTTGGTGGTCCCATGGGTTAGTCGCGTCCAGAAGTAATTTCATGGTCGTCGAAAATCACGTTTTTAAATTCCGACCGACCCACGACCGACCTAGACCCTGTGGGTCGGTCCTGTGGGCAGCCCTCTTTGTCTACTTTACTCCTAGCTATGTTACTCCTCCTGTTTAAAAATAATTGTGTAAAACACCAATGAAACACAAACTAGGAAAACAAGCTATAGTGGAGAAATGAGCATGAAAGTGTTGATTAAACATGAAATACCCCCGTAATTAAAAATAGTGATTAATTAGGCTAATAAATAATTTAGAAGCTTAATTACACCTAAACAAATATGTGGGATAAATCCCGAAGGAAACGAATCCTTAAAATGGATTAAAACACAAACGAATCCTAAAACGCGCTTTTCGAGGAAACGAGGAAAACGCGATTTCAACCCGGGTTAAATGGACCCGTAATAATTATAAGTAATTGAATAATCATTAAAAGTATTAATGAAGGTCTAGAACTAATAAAATCAATAAACGAGAAAATTCCGAAAAAACGGGTACCGAGAATAGTAAAAACTGTCAAAAACGGGAACTTGCGGGGTAGTAGAAAATAAATAACACAAACTTATGTGTCCAATAATGTAAAATGAATTTTCAAAACCCACATGGGTCTGTATGCTGTCCGAATTGCCTCCCCCTCTCTCACACTATCAATTCCTTTTTCATTTGCAAAAAGACAAAAGCAATAAAATAAAGTAACATGCTTACCTACACTCTCTCTCTCTCCAATTCACTCATTTCCTCAAAGCACTCACGAACCCACTCCCTCATTCTCTGAAATTTCTTTCTTCTTCTCCAAACCAGCGACAGCCATGGAGAAATAAGAAAACAGCACAAACCTCACCTTCTCTCCCTTGTAACTCCCTCAATACTCTTCCAAAAATCACAAAAATTATACCATTGTCTTCCTCTCTTCAAGAGCAACAATCCTCTCTTTTCAAAATCCAGAAAAGGGCATTTTCGTTTCTATGGGTATACCCCATTTGGAGCTTCAAGACTACCATTAGAAGGCCCTCCTTCTCCTTGTTCTTAAAAGGTAAAACATTCTCAAAAACTCCAACTTTTTCTAGCCTCAAAGGCAAAACGAAATCTGAGCTAAAAACCCTTGTTTACTCCTTGTGTTCTAGCCGATTTGAGCTCATTGGTGGAGTTGGGATCTTGTCCTTGAACCACTCCAAGCTTTGTTTGCACTCTTGAGAGGTAAAGGAAATTCTAAACCTAAACCTTATATTCAACCGTAAATAATGTTAGGTTAGTTTTGGTATTGAAATTGTGGGTTATGATGTTAGACTTGTGAAGTAACCGGTGGAGAAAGAAAGGAAGCAGAAGAAAGAAGGAAAGGAAAGAAAACAAAACAGAAGCAAAACAAGGTAGAGTTTCACCTCTGTTATGGTGAGATGTGTATGTATATGTATATTGCTTAACCAATGAAGAAACCCACTGTAACCATATAAACAGATGAGCATAATGGTATTGTTAACATTAGTTGTATAGATAAGTTGAAATCTGTCAAAACAAAATATGTAAACTGCTGCTGTATAAATGTGAACTGATGCACACATATATATATATATATATAAACCGTCTGCATATATGTATAGTTGAACAGGTGGTGAGCTTTGATGAGTGAACAAACTTGTGTGGTGAAACCTTAAGTTTTTAGGGGATACCATGGAAAATTTATCTAGAAACTATGTCACTTAGGAGCTGTTAGCATTTGTAGAAGAGAATGAAAATAAATCGAAATAGTAGCAGCAGCTCGGTAGAACTGCAACAGAAAGAAAAGAGGTGAAATAGTGAAAATGGTGAGATAGCAGTAGGTGAGAGAATTGATTTTGGTGATGAATTTAGGTGAGTTAGATACTTGGATAAGTAGTTAAACACATAATATTAACATTAGAAACCATAGGGAAGTGATTAAAGGAAGAAGACAATGAAACAGAGCATGGAAATATTTCTGTCGTAACAGCCCATAGTTGGTCCGGGACCTAGGTCTTGAATAAAGGCCCGGACCAACCATTCAAAATAACCGTGAGTTTGTAATGCATTAAGGTCCGGGACTTAACCTAGGAGTAAGACCCGGACCACTAGACAGAATTAGTTCGAGTGCTCCACTAATCTGGTCCGGGGACTACCTTAAGTATAAGGACCCGGACCACAACAAAAATCAGTTCGGGAATTCTAACCTGTATAGGTCCGGGACTTAGGACCTAGACAAGGTCCCGGACCAACACTCAATTTCACCCGAGAGGAATGTTAATAGGCTGTTAAGATAAGGCATTGTTTGGGTATAATTGTATAAGTTACCTAAGACTTAAGTAATCATAAATAAGAGTCATTAGGAGTATAAACAAGCTAGAATAAGAGTGTGAAGTAAGTAAATAATGGAAATGAAATTGTACAAGTAAACGTTAGTAAATATGTAAAATGTATGAACTTGTATAACCTCGAATTAATAAGTATGAACCGGAAAAACTTAAGAAACGAAGTAAGGTTGGTTAATCTTAGCTGATCGCTTGTGTAATGTTATGTATATAATAGGACTTGATTTGTGACACCGGAGGACGTTCGGAAACACGTACAACGGTGAACGGTGAATTCCTCATGCCCCGTATGCTACCTTGGTTACTCTGATTTGTGTGTTGTGTGCTAATTGATCACCAAATAAGATAAATGCACGAATCGGAGTTATTATGCTTACTTGTGAATATGTAGTGTTGTAATGCGTTGAATATTATCCTTTAACCATAGTTTGTATAATTCATGAAATGTATGGATGGATATGAATGTGTGTATGCTTGGTGAATTATATTGTGACCGAACATTATTTGTTATTGGACTTTTAACTTATTCCTAACAAGCTAACCAATCTAACTTAATAAATTGGATAATTAAATTGGAATGAGTAGAAGTCCGATATAGTTTCGGCCACGCGTGAGGATGAGGAGACACAAGAGGTTGGATCCGATTCCTGACTCTTAAACTGGTCCGCGGCCCAAACCCCTTAAATGGGTAGCATCCCGGATTGGTGAGTCAAGTAAATCCCGGTGGTGGGACGGTGTAGTCCCCGGGCCGGAGGTCATACCGACTTAACTTGAGTATAAGCAAGTAAGTAAGAACGAGTAAGTAAGTAAAGGAAAGCAAGTAAGTAAAGATAAGAGCAAGTAATGTGAAATGAGTAAAAGAGTAAATAGCATTCCGATTAACCGGATGCTTAAATTGGCTAACCCTTGAGAAGGTAAGTACGGTGTATAATATTGTATGTTGCCTTGGATTGTATATTGTTGTATGAGTATGTAAGTTGTATGCAAAGCATGTATGTATGTAATAAATGAAAAGCATGTTTAGTGGACGTCAAATAGTCGGCGTGCCCTTGTTAGCACGCGGTATATGCGGAGTTTATGCGCAGCTTTTGCTGAGCCCCTTGGGGCACCGTTTTTACCACAATGCAGGTACTCGCGGAAGGATGAAGACTAGGAGAGTTGAAGTTTAATTTCTCTTGTCTTCTTTTTGGTTGTTATCATTGAACTATGAATGGTGTACTAAGTAGTACATGGCTGTAGGTTTTGATAGCCGGTGTACCATGGGGTACACCTTTTTGAATATTGGGAAAGGCCTATGATTGGTATAGATGAGTAGAAGGTAGAAAAACTCATTCTTTTGGGAAGTTGAAATTGGGATGTAATGGAATACTCTTAGATACTCGGTAATCCATTATTGTAAGCGAAAGGCATTTTGTATTTCAGTAAGTAATGTTTCAGTAGCTTGGTATATTATGTTCATCAGACCGTCACTATAAGTATTAGTAGCCTAGCTAGCCGTATGGGCGGTTAGCGGCATTGTCACCCGCCGTAGTAAGTAGTAATTCCGCTGCGTGTAGCTTTGATTAATGAGATGATTGGACGGTAAGCATAGGATTAGCGGTTGGGGTGTTACAAAAAGTGGTATCAGAGCGAGTGTCGCTCTGATTGTCCATAGTTACCGAGCATAGGGGATTACCGAGTTAGGATTTCATCCGTCTTGAGACGAATACTTAGAAACCTAACTAGGAACTACCGTTGTTACCAACGGATACCCTGACGTTCTTAGGAACGATATCTTATTTAAATTCCATGACCTTTAAGTCGTATCTTGCGGAGCCTAATGTAACTGTTGATTATTCAGATGTCAGGAAGAGGCCGAGGCCGAAGTAGAGGCGAAGCCTCTGATGGAACCAGCGCGCAGACGATAGCTGAGATCGTCGCCGCCACAGTAGCACAGATGCTGCCCCAAGTAATCCAGGCTGTACAACAAACTCAGCAGAACAAACTCAAGCGGGGCCAGTCCCTCCCCCTCCACTCAGAGAAGTAAACTGGGTAAAAGCTATTGCAGATCTCCGTCCTCCCTGCTTTAGAGGCGAGAGCGATCCTGCTAAGTTGGAGGCCTACATCTCCGAGATGGAGACGGCGTTTGAGACCCTCGAGGCTCCTGCTGGAGTTCGAGTGAGAGTAGCTGCTTACTACCTCAAGGATGCAGCCATGGATTGGTGGAAACTAGTCAAAAACGAGTATGTTGATGACCCCACCTTCGATTGGGAGTCCTTTGCCTCTCTCCTCCGATCCAAATACTACCCAGAGCACGTCAAAACAAAGAAGAGACTTGAACTTGACGCTCTGAGGATGACAGAGAAGATGTCTGTCGATGAGTACTACAGGACTTTCACTTCTATTCTCCGTCTTCTACCCGACCTTGGGTACACCGGCCAGGTGTTGGTCGATCGCTTCTATGGCGGTCTGAGCCATCGCCTTAGGTACGGTATGGGCTATACGCGATTTACCTCTCTTCAGGTAAATGTCAGTTTAACCCTTAGTATCATTTCAATTCCTTAAATTCCTTGAATTCTTGAACCTTTTCTTATCTCTTTCAAATAAGAATCCCGGCTAAATACCTGAAACTTCAGGAGTGTTATCACGCGGCTTCTCGCGTTGAGATCACTTGCCAGCTAAGGGATGAAGAGACCGCGCTGAAGCGTAAGGCTAACAACAAGAACACCAGTTCTGAGGAGCAGAACCAGGGTAAGAGCTGGAAAAAGAAGAAGGGAAGTTTCTTTCAGCAATCCCAGAAGAAATTCCCCAGTGAGAGCAGTGCCCATACTGAGAAGGGCAGCCCGGTTGAGCTTCTTCAGCTAGGCTCATCTGCACCGGTGGCTGCGAAGCCACTGAGATCACACCCACCTAAGGTAAACTTCTATTTCTAATTGTATTCATATAAGTATCATATCTAGTATATCCACGCACACATGTGCTAACCCTTTTAACCTTAGGTTTCTGGCCCCGGATTCACCAAAACCTTCTCCGACGGCCGCACATATGTGTGCAGGAAGTGCAACCAGGGACCATCCTGGTAAGGATTGCTTTGGGAGGGATATCAAATGCTACATTGCCAGAAGCTGGGACACACAGCTAACAAGTGCCCAGAGAATGGGAAGCCAAAGGGGAACTTCCAAAACTACAAACAGAGGGAAGGCAAGGAGGTTGCATCTGGCGATGCACCAGCCCAGCAGGCACCACAGGGACCGGGATCCCGGGGACCTCAGAGGGGTGCACCTCAGAGGCAGCCTGTCCTTCATGTCATAGACCGTGATGGGTCCGGTTCTAAGTCCGGCCCAGGTAATTATCTGAACCGTTAATCCTTGAAGTAGTATGAATAAGTAGTAGATAACTATCTGAATGAATGCATGATGAATGAAATGAAGTATGTGATGAGCATGAAATGAAGTAGTTGAAACTAGTACTCACCGTAATGATTTGTAACCATAGGAAGCTTTAGTATCTGTTATCCGATACCGGTAACCCCGAATCATGAAGAGATCGACATCACCAACCACTACTACACCCAGCGAGCAGTGTCAGGTCATCCGACCAGGTATGATTTTATTAAAGAGATACCTGACACCTGAAGCACAGATTTCAATCATACGACGATGCAATGAACTAGGAGCGGGTCAAGGAGGATTTATACACCCGAATTCCCCGGTGGAGCGAAGATGAAGCTGAAGATGATGTGCTGGGAAAGGATTGGAATCCTTACACCAAGACATACCAAGAGACACGAACACAAGATGGAGCAACGCCACCGACAATCCTCCAGAATTTCACGACACTTGTCACACAAGCAGTAGAAATTGCACAACAATGTGAGCATGATCCTATCCCCGCCTTGAAGCGGACCTTGTATTGTCAACTTTTATGAAAAGAAAGAAGACTTGGGTTGCACCAAGACAAGGACGAGACAGCGGAATCTCTTGAACAAGGTGCCCGTAGTGTCTTGGTCCATTGGTGATGACGCCATATTTTTGTATAGCGAGCAGAAGCGTGTGGACCTCGCACAGAAATTGGTATTGAGATCAGGAGATGTCCTCATCATGGGTGGAAACTCTAGGTGCTGTATCACGGTATCAACAAGATCAGCTGAATACGGCACCACCGGCAATAATCAATGCCACACACATGAAACCAGGACGCCTGAACCTTCCCTTTAGAAGTATTAAATTCATAATATCATGTAATGTATTAGTAACGTGTATTAGAGACATGGCATGTATGATGGTTGGTTTATCAATAAAGAGCAGTGTTGATTTAAATTCCACTTGTGTCCACCATCATTACTTAACCACTTGTGAATTCAATAGGTTGTGAACTCGGTACCGAAGGTATCCTGAGCATCCTCACCGAAGCACAAGCCGGTAAAAGCGGCACCATCTTGACGGGAACCTTCCCAGTGAATGGCATTGAAGCCAATGTGTTTATTCGACTCCGGCGCCTCTCACACCTTTGTATCACCATCTTTTGTGAAGAGGTTGAAGCTAGATGCGGATGAGCTACCTAATTTCCCTGGTTACTCTCCCATCGAAGGAGCGAGTACAGTGCACCAAGTATTACAAATCAGCCACAATCCAAATCAAAATGAAGTGTTTCCCATCTCCTTCATCGAGTTCAATGGGTTGGGATTCGACTTGATCATCGGAATGAATTGGTTGGAGCGGCACAAGGGTAGGATCCTCTGCGCCGAGCACCGTTTGCTGCTCAAGAGTCCTTCTGGGTTACAGTATCTTACCGCCAGAGACCTAGAGAGCCTTCGACCACAGTCATATCCGCCATGGCCATGTACCGGGAACTCAGGAAGGGTAAGGAAGTATATTTGTGTTATGTACAAGACCTGGAGCGAGATCCGAGTTCAGTGATGATGTACCGGTTGTATCTGAGTATCCTGATGTGTTTCCTAAGGAGTTACCCGGCATGCCACCTCATAGACCAGTAGAGTTTGAGATTGATCCTTTTGCCAGGTACCGGTCCCATTGCTAGGGCACCGTACCGCATGGCACCTGCTGAAATGACAGAGTTGAAAGAGCAGTTGCGTGAGTTACTCTGACAAAGGGTTTATACGCCCGAGCGTATCACCCTGGGGAGCACCGGTCCTCTTTTGTGAAGAAGAAGGACGGTAGCCTCCGACTTTGTATTGACTACCGAGAGCTGAATGCAGCCACAGTCAAGAATAAATACCCATTGCCACGCATCGACGACCTATTTGATCAGCTGAAAGGAGCCTCAGTCTTCTCCAAGATCGACCTTCGTTCTGGGTATCATCAGATTGCTATCAGAGAGCAGGATATAGAGAAAACGGCATTCCGTACCAGATATGGCCACTATGAATTCACAGTCATGCCATTCGGTTTGTCAAATGCACCAGCTAAATTCATGGACCTCATGAATCGACTATTCAGTGAGCAGTTGGATACTTCAGTTGTGGTATTTATTGATGACATCCTTGTGTACTCCAAATCAGCAGAAGAGCATGAATTTCATTTGAGGAAAGTACTTGAGACACTGCGCGAGAACCAGCTGTATGCGAAGTTCTCCAAGTGCGAGTTCTGGCTAGATCAGGTATCATTCCTTGGTCATGTCATCTCGAGCGCAGGTATTTCAGTTGACCCTTCTAAGATTGAAGCTGTACGATCATGGCCTAGCCCAAGACTGTTACCGACATTAGGAGCTTTCTTGGCCTAGCCGGTTACTACCGGAGATTTGTAAAGGACTTCTCAAAAGTTGCTAAGCCCATGACTACACTGATGAAGAAAGATGCACCGTTTGTGTGGACAGACGACTGCGAGTTATCATTTACGAAGCTAAAGGACTCATTGACCTCAGCGCCCATCCTTACTCTTCCAGAGGGCACAGAGGGATTTGAGGTATATTGTGATGCATCAGGCAAGGGAATGGGATGCGTGCTCATGCAGCATGGCAAGGTTGTAGCTTATGCCTCCCGCCAGCTGAAAAAGCATGAGGAGAATTACCCGACTCACGACTTAGAGTTAGGAGCCATTGTCTTCGCCTTGAAGATATGGCGACACTATCTCTATGGGGTAAGCATCACCATCTACTCCGATCATAAGAGCTTACAGTATGTATTCACTCAGAAAGAACTCAACTTAGACAGAGAAGATGGATGGAATTTCTTTCAGACTATGACATCGACTTACAGTATAGGAAGGGAGGCAAATGTTGTAGCCGACGCCCTGAGTCGTCGAGCACACTCGCTCCATTCGCTACTCGCTTCTTCTAGCTTGGTTGACGAGGTGCGAGACGCTCAGTTGAGCGACCCTTACATGACCGAAATCAGACAGAAGATCACAGATGGTACATTTGAGAAGAAGAAATATGATTTTCAGTTACATGAAGATGGTCTGATTCGGCTGAATGGCAGGTTATGCGTTCCCCGAAGCAATGCTGAGCTAAAGGATCGCATCCTGCGAGAGTCACACAGTTCCACATTATCAGTCCATCCAGGAGCCTCCAAGATGTACAAAGACATGAAGAGGTACTTCTGGTGGTCTGGGATGAAGTCAGATGTGACAGAGTTTGTATTGAGATGCTTGACATGCCAAAAGTAAAGTTTGAACATCGTAGACCGGCGGAATGGTACAATCGATGCCAGTTCCGGAGTGGAAGTTTCATGATATCTCCATGGATTTTGTTGTAGGACTCCCACCTGCCAGGGGAGGACTCAACATGATCTGGGTTGTAGTCGATCGCCTTACCAAGGTTGCCAGATTCATACCGATGAAGGACACCTGGAAGGTAGTGAAGCTAGCTGAGCTATTCGACAGGGAGATTATCAGACATCATGGAGTCCCTAAGACTATAGTATCTGATCGCGACACCAGATTTCTTTCGAGATACTGGAGAGCTACACGGGAAGCATTGGGTACAGAATTGAAGCTGAGTACCGCCTTCCATCCTCAGACCGACGGTCAGACAGAGAGGACCATCCAGACACTAGAGGACATGCTTAGGGCATGTGCCTTGGACTTTCAGGGGAGTTGGTTAGATAAGCTTCATCTTATCGAGTTTTCTTATAATAATAGCTATCATGCTTCGATTAAGATGTCGCCTTTCCAAGCTCTATACGGTAGACCTTGCCGTACACCTTTGTGTTGGGATGAGTCGAGTGAAGCGGTCATCATAGGACCGGAGTATCTTGAGCAAGTGCAAGCTGAAGTTCAGCAGATTAGAGCTAATATGAAGGCAGCCCAAGATAGACAGAAATCCTATGCGGATGTGAGACGGCGCGACCTTGAGTTCGCCGTGGGCGACCAAGTGTTCTTGCGCGTTTCACCTATGAAGGGTGTCTTCCGTTTTGGCCAGAAGGGCAAGTTGAGCCCAAAGTTTGTAGGGCCGTATGCTATCACCGAGAGAGTTGGAGCTGTAGCCTACAGGTTAGCATTACCTGAGGACTTGGGACGTGTCCATGATGTATTTCATGTGTCACAACTCAAGAAGTACATGCTGATCCTTCTCATGTTCTAGAGCCCGAGCACTTATCCATTGAGCCGACCATGAGATATGTTGAGACCCCTGTGAGAATCTTGGATAGAAAGACCAGAGACACTCGCCATAAGTCTATACGAATGGTGAAGGTCCTATGGTCTAACCATGATGTCGAGGAAGCGACATGGGAGTTGGAAGATGCCATGAAGGCTAAGTACCCACAGTTATTCATAGACTAGTTAGTCTAGTATTTAGTATACGGGTACGGGGCGTACCCCTTTAAGGGGGGTAGAGCCTTTTTGCTTTAGCATTGCCTCGGTATTTTGTATGGCACATGTAGTGCAAGTGAATTCGTATGTACGTGTATGTATGTGTATGTGGTATGGATGCGTATGTACGATGTGTTGTTGTGTAATGTGTATTGTGAATTGCTTTTGGTATTGTTGTGGAATGGTATGAATGGAAATGATGGATTGTGTATGATGCTTGAAGAGTGTATGCTTGCAACGTGAAAAATTAACACCTCATAGGTGTAGTAAGACACATTAGGCAATTGGTTTGCCTAATGAGTAGAATTACTTAAACCTTGCCTTGAGCAACTTTGAGGGCAAAGTTTCTTAAGGGGGGTAGATTGAAATACCCCGTAATTAAAAATAGTGATTAATTAGGCTAATAAATAATTTAGAAGCTTAATTAACCTAAACAAATATGTGGGAATAAATCCCGAAGGAAACGAATCCTTAAATGGATTAAAAACACAAACGAATCCTAAAACGCGCTTTTCGAGGAAACCGAGAAAACGCGATTTCAACCGGGTTAAATAGACCCGTAATAATTATAAGTAATTGAATATCATTAATAAGTATTAGTGAAGGTCTAGAACCAATAAAATCAATTAAACGAGAAATTCCGAAAACGGGTACCGAATAGTAAAAACTGTCAAAAACGGGAACTTGTGGGGTAGAAAATAAATAACCAAACTTATGTGTCCAATAATGTAAATGAATTTTCAAAACCCACATGGGTCTGTATGCTGTCCGAATTGCCTCCCCCTCTCTCACACTATCAATTCCTTTTTCATTTGCAAAAGACAAAAGCAATAAAATAAAGTAACATACTTACCTTACACTCTCTCTCTCCAATTCACTCATTTCCTCAAAGCACTCACGTAACCCACTCCCTCATTCTCTGAAATTTTCTTTCTTCTTCTCAAACCACGACAGCCATGGAGAAATAAGAAAACAGCACAAACCTCACCTTCTCTCCCTTGTAACTCCCTCAATACTCTTCCAAAAATCACAAAATTATACCATTGTCTTCCTCTCTTCAAGAGCAACAATCCTCTCTTTTCAAAATCCAGAAAAGAGCATTTTCGTTTTTATGGGTATACCCCATTTGGAGCTTCAAGACTACCATTAGAAGGCCCTCCTTCTCCTTGTTCTTGAAAGGTAAAAACATTCTCAAAAACTCCATTTTTCTAGCCTCAAAGGCAAAATGAATCTGAGCTAAAACCCTTGTTTACTCCTTGTGTTCTAGCCGATTTTGAGCTCATTGGTGGAGTTGGATCTTGTCCTTGAACCACTCCAGCTTTGTTTGCACTCTTGAGAGGTAAAGGAAATTCTAAACCTAAACCTTATATTCACCGTAATAATGTTAGGTTAGTTTTTGGTATTGAAATTGTGGGTAATGACTTAACCTTATATTCAACCGTAAGTAATGTTAGGTTAGTTTTGGTATTGAAATTGTGGGTTATGATATTAGACTTGTGAAGTAACCGGTGGAGAAAGAAAGGAAGGCAGAAGAAAGAAGGAAAGGAAAGAAACAAAACAGAAGCAAAACAAGGTAGAGTTTCACCTCTGTTATGCGTGAGAGTGTGTATGTATATGTATATTGCTTAACCAATGAAGAACCCACTGTAACCATATAAACAGATGAGCATAATGGTATTGTTAACATTAGTTGTATAGATAAATTGAAATCTGTCAAACAAATATGTAAACTGCTGCTGTATAAATGTGAACTGATGCATATATATATATATATAAACCTCTGCATATATGTATAGTTGAACAGGTGGTGAGCTTTGATGAGTGAACAAACTAGTGTGGTGAAACCTTAAGTTTTTAGGGGATACCATGGCAAATTTTATCTAGAAACTATGTCACTTAGGAGCTGTTAGCATTTGTAGAAGGGAATGAAAATAAATCGAAATAGTAGCAGCAGCTCGGTAGAACTGCAACAGAAAGAAAAGAGGTGAAATAGTGAAAATGGTGAGATAGCAGTAGGTTGAGAGAATTGATTTTGGTGATGAATTTAGGTGAGTTAGATACTTGAATAAGTAGTTAAACACATAATATTAACATTGAAAACCATAGGGAAGTGATTAAAGGAAGAAGACAATAAAACAGAGAGCATGGAAATATTTCTGTCGTAACAGCCCATAGTTGGTCCGGGACCTAGGTCTTGAATAAAGGCCCGGACCAACCATTCAAAATAACCGTGAGTTTGTAAGCATTAAGGGTCCGGGACTTAACCTAGGAGTAAGGACCCGGACCACTAGACAGAATTAGTTCGAGTGCTCCACTACATCTGGTCCGGGACTACCTTAAGTATAAGGACCCGGACCACAACAAAAATCAGTTCGAGAATTCTAACCTGTATAGGTCCGGGACTTAGGACCTAGACAAGGTCCCGGACCAACACTCAATTTCACCCGAGAGGAATGCTAATAGGCTGTAAGATAAGGCATTGTTTGGGTATAATTGTATAAGTTACCTAAGACTTAAGTAATCATAAATAAGAGTCATTAGGAGTATAAACAAGCTAGAATAAGAGTGTGAAGTAAGTAAATAATGGAAATGAAATTGTACAAGTAAACATTAGTAAATATGTAAATGTATGAACTTGTATAACCTCAATTAATAAGTATGAACCGGAAAAACTTAAGAAACAAAGTAAGGTTGGTTAATCTTAGCTGATAGCTTGTGTAATGTTATGTATATAATAGGACTTGATTTGTGACACCGGAGGACGTTCGGAAACACGTACAACGGTGTACGGTATGAATTCCTCATGCCCCGTATGCTACCTTGGTTACTCTGATTTGTGTGTTATGTGCTAATTGATCACCAAATAAGATAAATGCACGAATCGAAGTTATTATGCTTACTTGTGAATATGTAGTGTTGTAATGCGTTGAATATTATCCTTTAACCATAGTTTGTATAATTCATGAAATGTATGGATGGATATGAATGTGTGTATGCTTGGTGAATTATATTGTGACCGAACATTATTTGTTATTGGACTTTTAACTTATTCCTAACAAGCTAACCAATCTAACTTAATAAATTGGTAATTAAATTGGAATGAGTAGAAGTCCGATATAGTTTCGGCCACGCGTGAGGATGAGGAGACACAGAGGTTGGATCCGATTCCTGACTCTTAAACTGGTCCGTGGCCCAAACCCCTTAAATGGGTAGCATCCCGGATTGGTGAGTCAAGTAAATCCCGGTGGTGGGACGGTGTAGTCCCCGGGCCGGAGGTCATACCGACTTAACTTGAGTATAAGCAAGTAAGTAAGAATGAGTAAGTAAGTAAAGAAAAGCAAGTAAGTAAAGATAAGAGCAAGTAATGTGAAATGAGTAAAAGAGTAAATAGCATTCCGATTAACCCGGATGCTTAAATTGGCTAACCCTTGAGAAGGTAAGTACGATGTATGATATTGTAATGTTGCCTTGGATTGTATATTGTATTGTACGAGTATGTATGTTGTATGCAAAGCATGTATGTATGTAATAAATGAAAAGCATGTTTAGTGGACGTCAAATAGTCGGCGTGCCCTTGTTAGCACGCGGTATATGCGGAGTTTATGCGCAGCTTTTGCTGAGCCCCTTGGGGCACCGTTTTTACCACAATGCAGGTACTCGTGAAGGATGAAGACTAGGAGAGTTGAAGTTAAATTTCTCTTGTCTTCTTTTTGGTTGTTATCATTGAACTATGAATGGTGTACTAAGTAGTACATGGCTGTAGGTTTTGATAGCCGGTGTACCATGGGGTACACCTTTTTGAATATTGGGAAAGGCCTATGATTGGTATAGATGAGTAGAAGGTAGAAAACTTATTCTTTTGGGAAGTTGAAATTGGGATGTAATTGAATACTCTTAGATACTCGGTAATCCATTATTGTAAGCGAAAGGCATTTTGTATTCAGTAAGTAATGTTTTCAGTAGCTTGGTATAT
Organism: Limonium bicolor; assembly: GCA_023374045.1. NCBI lineage: Eukaryota > Viridiplantae > Streptophyta > Magnoliopsida > Caryophyllales > Plumbaginaceae > Limonium > Limonium bicolor. The sequence continues at coordinate 92,923,232 of CM041779.1, forward strand.
TATGTTCATCAGACCGTCACTGTAAGTATTAGTAGCCTAGCTAGCCGTATGGGCGGTTAGCGGCATTGTTCACCCTCCGTAGTAAGTAGTAATTCCGCTGCGTGTAGCTTTGATTAATGAGATGATTGGACGGTAAGCATAGGATTAGCGGTTGGGGTGTTACAAAACATATGAAATACACCCCTAAAACACGCTCATTTGGACACTCATCACACCCCCACACTTACCTTTTTTGCTTGTCCTCAAGCAAAACCAAGCACCGATGCAAGTAACGAATGCTCAAGACTAACAAACACTAACATGAATTGTAGGATAAAAGAAGAAGCAAAAAGTGATTAAAACCTTTGAGGAGTGTGAACCATCTCTTAGTGGTGGCCTGGGTGTGCTTAGGGGAAAAACAAAAACTAGAGTTTCGGGGTATGATCCGGAGTGCTTCAAAGTTCTAAAGATTGGGTAACTTGGAGAGATTTTACCATGACCAATTCTGAAATACCCCAAACTAAGAAATCAAGGATTAAACATCTAATCACATTGATTAAGGTCTAAACATGCCTTAAAAGTCAACTGAGAACAACAGTGGTCAACACAAAGCAACATATTGCACCCTTTGACAGTGTAGGGTAAATAAATACCCAAATGAACTACTTAGGACCTAAAAATTTGTCCTAAGCATATTAACACATTAAGGAACACATTACAATTGTTGGACAACACTCCAACACAAAAGAACAAGCATTTATATGCTTCAAGGTCAAGTAGGGCAAAAATGTGCTCTAATAGAACCTTAAAGGTCTAATGACCTCTAAATGGTATAGAATTGGATACCATGATCAAATATCATGTAAGGAACACAACAAAACTATTCTCAAAGAAAACGGAGCTCAGAAACACCCTGTGACACAAAAAGTGCCCTGAAATCACCTTAACGCACGTTTTTGTGTATGAGCTCTAAGATAATGACTTTTTGTCATTTTAAAGACATGGGTATATCATTTAAATCATTTATTGGACATGATAGACTATATTTAAAAGTCTAAATCCAAGTTTGAAAATAAAAATCCAAAACTGACAGTTTATTGTGAATAGTACCCAAATAGTGCCATTTTTAAGCACATTTGTCAAGTTTGACCTTTGGTCAACGAATTGGCCAGCCCATATATGTGGTGTCGGCAGTCATGAAGGAAGGGAGGACAGCACACAATGACAATAATTCAGTTTGGACAGCTAATGTGATGAGTCATTAGTTACTATTCCTTATTTTATCATTTTATGCCTTTAAACACCAAATCTCACTCTCTCTTGCCTCTTGCTCCATTCCAAACGTGGAGTCTGAGTTCTTGAACTCTCCCAAGCTGTGTTCTTCAGTTAGGAAGGCAATTCAATCCATAAGCTTCCAAGGTAATGATTTAAGGTCATTTTTAGCCCTTTTCTTCATTCTTTCACTACCAACACTTGGATTTCGTGGCTTATCTTTTCCTATGGCTTATTCCAGTATTATAAGGTTAGAACAAGAGCTAAACTCGAATGAACTCAGTTTGAGGGCCAAGGAACTCCAAATCTACATTTTAAGGTAAAAACATACCTTAAGCTCTACACTTTGCATCCGGTTTTCTTTTTCTGATTTTTGTGAGTTTATACACTCATAATCTTCATATTTACTTGTTCAATCAGTTGGTTAACCATTTGGAGCAAGGGTGACCAAAATCCAAAGGAAATACTCTTCTTTTAAGGCATTTTTCCAAGGTAAAACCTATACCACAGCAGCTTGTTGTTGTCTAAGTGTTCCTTATGTTTATATGAATTTAACACCTTGTGGTGTGTCTAAATCAGGCCGAATTCATAAGGAACCTTCCAAGCATTTTTAAGGTGATTTTTGCCTTAAATCTTACATTAATTGTTCTTTATGGTTAAGCTCAAGCTTGGAGTATAACTATATCTTGTTTTGGTGTATTAAACATGTCTAAATATTGTGGTGAATTTTACTCCAAGGTGCCGAGCTCATACAAGAGTTTATCAAGGTATAAATCACTTAAACCTTCACTTGGTATATTAATATGTAATTATACATATGTATATATATTGTGCCGTGAGTGAACAAGGTTTATAGGTCTTATTTTGACCTTAGGTGATTAAGGATGGTTTAATAAATTTATAACTAATTAATAAGCATAATTGTCAAATTTAAGACATTATGTGGAAAATTGGTAAATAATGAAAACATATGTGCAAGGCCGAGAGTTTATAGTACTTTTGGGCATTTATGTGTAATTCATTTTATAAGCTAATGTTTGTAATAAGGCCATGTACTTTAGGCCATTTTATTTATGCATTTACAAGCTTATAATTAAGTTTAGGTGATATATATTTTACCGCAAGGAAATTGGGTTTTAGGTGTAATTAAATTAAATTTGGGGGTATATATTAATATGGCCGAAATTTAGAGGTTTAAATGGGTTAATATAAAAATTATAAGATTATATAAAGTTTTGGGGTTATATGGTAATATTTTTATAACATATGTGGTGAATATGTAATTACCGAAAATAAAGGGTGTAAAATGGTATTATAAACACCCATGGGCTATTAGGAATTTTTAGGAATTTATTTGGTTGATTTTGGAATTAAGATAAACTATATATGTATAATATATAGTTATTATGTCATTATGACACTTTGGAGAAATATATGGGGTGGTATAATAAATACCGAAAGTATATGGGTTAATAAGGATATTTATAACCCTTTGGTGAAATTTGGTGATTTTTAGAATTATATAAGAGAATTTATAAAGATAGTGTATATATATATTATATTGATATTATATATATTTATAGGGCCAAATGGCAATTATAAAACAGATTAGGGTCTGTTCGGATTTTACAAAATATAACCTTAGGTTATACCAATTTATAAGTTAAAAATGTTATATTATATGGAATATATAACATGGTATAAGTAATGGGGTGATTTTGTAAATAAAGGAAACTATGGTTTATGGAAAAGAATAAGGTTGAAAGTTTATGCCCAAGCGGCAATATTAAATAGTTTTGTATAAAAACTATAGGTTATAAATAAAGTGAATTAAAATATCATAATACATGATATATTAGTATATGGTACAACATTACATAATGTTATGTGGCCAAAATAGAATTTAAATGAATTAAAGGGCTGTACCGAAAATATAATGGTTGGAATATGAATTTTAGACTAAGGTCTACAATGTTATAAATGTTATAACAATTATATGGTTTAGGTAGGATTAAATATAAGTAAGGATATTCACATAAAATAATGTGACAAACTATAAATAAATAATTTATAAACTAAGGTATTTATTGAATAAACCTTAGGAGTTGTAATTGACAACATAAAATGTTACATAATATTAGGATAATAATCTTAATATAAGTTGTATAATATAATACACTAATGGGAATAATCATCTAATAAAAGATGATAAAATGTAACATATGATATAAGAGTTTATTAAACTCAGAAAATTACCTACGTGGTAAATATATACATACACAAGAAAATGTATATAAGGATGAATATATATTATGGTTGGAAACCATATAATAATGGTGGTGGTTATTACAAAATAGTTATAAACTATAAGGTATGAGTTTTTGAATGCAAATATTATTTGCTAAGATAATGAATTATATAATACATTGTATTATAATGGATGGTGAAAAATGAAACAATACGAAAAAGAATACAATATAATATAATCATGCATGCATACATGCAACTATAGGTTACGTACCTAAATTTAGTGGTGGATAAGATTAAAGAAATATAACAGTTTAAACTTAACAGTCGAAATATTTTACATACGAGTTTTAGTAGTAACAAAGCCGATCAGTTTAGAGAAACCCGTAACAAATAACTGTAGAAAAACAGGGGTGATCTATCGGGGTTACTTATTATTCAGAAATACTGGATTTAGTTAGTCATGGTGACTGACTTATAGTTTTAATACCGTTTAGATTATACTTCTGACAAGGACGCTTGACAAGCTAGCGGACTACACGGAGCATAGGATCTTGCTGATTCATACTCCACCGTTATACGATCAGGGTGAACGGTATGTAAAGGGGTTTGATCCGAGTTGTCCTAAGGAAACTCCTTGGGCTCGGATTTGTTTGTTATCACTTGTGTGTTATGTGTTTTGGATACGTGTATGTGATTATGTGCTACTGCATTAATTATATATGCACGTGCGTCCTACGGGACTAACACTACGTCGACTATAGATCGACTTATATAAACATACATATACGTTATTGTGATGACATGACGGTTACTTGATATAATACCATGATATTAATATTAAGTATATGGCAACCTAAGTAAAATACTTAGGGACGAGTCACGACATTGTCGGTCTCTAGAGCATGGATCTCGAACATGAATATAACCTAGATTACTTCTAGGTATGCGTGAGACCCATTGGGCAGCTAATTAATAATTATTCTCCATAAGACTAAGAGCAGATCTTAAACATTATGAGAGAGAGATGGTATGAGTTGAGGTGAGGAATCCCGGTAGTTTACGAACTACTTGGTTGCGCATTGTGATCACTGAGGGGTTTCCTAATTGGATTCCGCTCCAGGTATACCTAACGAGCCCTATTTGGATCGTGGGTCAGGTGGCTACGGCCTTTTCTATGGACGTCTTACGAGACATAAGAGAATAGTCAGGGGCCTCCGGACCTCTGGCGAAATGAGCACCTTTGTGTGTACGGGAGGACTACTGTCCATGGTGAGGTTAAGGGTTGTCTTACATGACGCCCACAGGTATTAATTAAACAAGGTTTGGATGGGGCCTACAAGGCCAAGGTAAATTAACTAAGTGAACTGTACGCTACGGCGATTGTACATTGTACATTATAAACTGTACGCTACGGCGGTTGTACATTGTACATTATATTGTGGTTATTCGATACGTTCGATATACAATTGTTATTTGAGATATTAAATGAATGTTTGGATTGAATGGATGGTTGAATATTTATGAATATTTGGATGGTTGATTATGTACATTGTACAGGTATATTACAGTATTGATTATAACTGTAAAATGTAAAGCATGAAACCAATCTAATAATAAGATGGTTAATATGACTAAGTGACCATTAGGGTCCAGGCCCGGCATACACAGCGCATAGCGCTGATACTACACTCATTGTGCAGGTTGTGATCATTGTCGAAGCCGAAGAGCAAGAACAGGGTAATTAGAGATTACTTGATTACCAACAGGGAGTTGTTTTATTACAGTGAAGATGGTGAATTTGTATTATGTTACGGTTATGTATATTCAGGATTGGGTAGACGCTCACTTGTCAATGTAAATGATTTATGGACTTAGTATGATGTATAGGAGTTTCTCGTTATCACAGCGGTTAGCAGTTTGTTTATGTTGGAAGTTGGATATAGTTTGGCTACGTTGCTCGCATGGGCGAGTAATGGCCGGTGACACCCGAGTGAGTATTGTATTTATTATTTATTCTTCCGCTGTTAGACATTTTATTTATTGCTATGAGAGTGATTATTACAGGATTATGAAGAGGGGTGTTACAAAAGTGGTATCAGAGCGGAGTACCGCTCTGATGACGAGGAAATAGGTTAAGACAGTGAGCTTAGGACTTGGGAAATTATGGAAACATTTGGGAAGTAGGAGACGATTCGTCTTAGAAAGATATTGTGTCTAGTTACGCAAATTGCGTGATAGGTTAGCCTTAAAGGCAATTCAATATCTATTGGTTGTGTACGGTAATTTACCGAGTATTTATGTGACATACTGTACTACAGATGTCTGGTGGAACTAGAGGGCGTGGTACTGGAAGAGGTGGAGGCGGTGACCCCGTCATTCCAGGAGTTGCTGAGACGATTGCAGCCGTTCTCGCACAGCTGGGTACTCAGATAGGAGGAGCACCAGCCCACCCGCCACAGCCCAGGGAAACGAACTGGCTGAAGTCAGTTACAGAGACCCGACCACCTACATATGCAGGGGAGCCAGACCCCGTAGCTTTGGAGCGTTACATTGTTGAACATGAGAAAGCTTATGAAGCTTTACAGTACCGGACGACAAAAGGTCGCCATTGCTGCTTTCCATCTGAAGGATGCAGCCAGCACTTGGTGGAGGTTGGTCAAGGACCATCACCTGGCTACGCCCGGCTTTTCGTGGGCTGCCTTTGTCGAGTTGCTGAGAGGGAAGTACTACCCGGCACATCTTAAGCAGAGGAAGCGCCAGGAGTTCGAGACATTGTCTCAGGGAGGTCTGACCGTGGATGAGTATTACGCTCGATTCATTGGTCTACTGGACTTCATCCCCGGTGTTGATTACTCAGAGACCGTTAAGGTCGAGAAGTTTCGGGGAGGACTATTATTTCGCATCCAGATGGCGATGGGTGCTAACCTCTACACTACCATTCAGGTATTAACATGAAAGCCATGAATTCTTTACTTACTACAGTACCGTTGAACGTTGTGAAAACTTATCAATAGATTCCAGGAGTGTTATGATGCTGCCTCGAGGACGGAGCTAATGCTCCAGACTCGGGAAGAGACTCTCGGGGCCAAGAAAAGGAAGAACCCTGAGGGAGAGTCTGAGGTTGGAGGAGCATCTCCAGGCGAGGGCCAGAAGAAGGGAAAGTAAGGACTTATCCCATTCTAAATTGTCACTATATTAAACACCTTATGAATGCTGACCCGGAACCTTGAACAGGAAATTCTTTTCAAAGAAAGGGCAGCAGGGTCACCAGGGAGACAAGGGAAAGAGCCCGTCCTTCGGTTGACCGGCCCAGCTATTGATGCTCAGCCTCTGAGATCTGCACCTCCAAAGGGTGAGAACACCTACCTCTTAAATTCAATTGTGACCTTAACCTTATACCATCAATTTTAACTTAAACTAAATACTACCATCAGGCACCGGACAGCCCCAGCGCCACTTCTATTGTAAGCGTTGTGGGAAGGACCATCCTGGGTCGACTGCGAAGGCCGCAAGGTCGAGTGTCGGTGCTGCCACAAAGAGGGCCACAGGGAATTCGAGTGCTGGATGAACCCTGAGAGCCGTAATTACAGGCCACCAAGGAATACTCAGAAGACCTCAGCTGGAGGATCTGGAGTACCACGAGGCGGTCAGGATGGCCAGACATCTACTGATACTGGAGCCTATAAGGGCAAGGGAGTAGATAGGGCATGAGTACCCTGACTCCATGTGACCGCTGGTGGAAGACTTTTTGCTTACTATGTTGTGTACTTACCTTGGATGTTAGACAGAAACATGTTATGAATATGTGGGAGTGTGTCATTGACCACTTGCCTTTTTATGTGTGACTTTTGAGACTAGTTGTGTGAACTCGATGCGAGTAACTTTGGAACCTTGAAGGAATATATATAGAAGGATGTTAAAGCTTACATTATCATGTAGCCATACTAGACGACAGAGTCAATGAGACCGGTGATTGCTGAACCAGAATTACCACCTGCATAGCGCACTTGCTACTGCAAGCGCTATGACAATTAAAACCACTGAAATTTCCATCTGCCTTGCGCACTTGCTACAGCAAGTGCAGCAACAACAACAGCAACTGCAAATGCAACTGCAACAGCTACTACTTTTTCATCTTTTTATTATACATACAAAATTTATTTTCATATTTTACAAAAATGAAGATTGAAAACTATGCAACTTTGGAAGGACCGTCAGTCCAACCACTGCAACTGAAGAAATGCTACAGCCACTATGACTGTAAAAAAAAACACCAGTTTAAACGTACGAGGAAGTTTCAGACAGGGCTATTAGCCAAATAAATCACTAGTGATACATGTTAGTCCTTATGGACAAGCATACCCTTTGTAGATGCACCACCGTCAGTGAGGATGGTTGGGAAGTGAAGAGCCAAGTTGCTCAAACTATTATGCAATCTGCAATGCATCCAATTACATGGATGAGGGGATGAATATGAATTATGGATGAGATATGAACAGGAAGAAAAGGAATATATTGTACTCAATGAGATCGAAAGGAGAAACCAAGTTTGCTAATATAGCACGATTTCACTTACACCGAGTGAATAACCATTATGGCACGAATTACCACGATGCCACAGGCAATAACACTTATTACAAGACAACCAATAACAAGAACTAAAAAAAAGAGAGAAAAAGAAAAAAAAAGGGATATCCATCAAAGGGAGATTGACAACAGAATACTTCACAATAACCGTGTGACAGACATTACCAGTTTACTAAATGAGACATGGGACGACCGCACTCCGTAGGAGCATGTGGGCCTGACAGACTTATTTATGAGTTAGTCGGGTAAGTAGTAATGTATCAGTACGGTACCCCATGCAAGTAGACAAGTAGTGTTAGGAACACGAGAAGTAGTCAACTCTACTACTAAGGACAGTGATACAGATTACCTCGAAGATGGACGAGAAGAGCCGCAGTTAAACAACGGGCTAGAGAAATCAAGAATCTTCAACAGAGAAACAGACAGTATACAAAAAGACAGGAAACAGTTCAAGGACAGAAACCCAAAAAAAAAACAGGAAAACCCATTATGGACAAAAATATGTAGAATCCTCATAAGGATCAGCAAATTCTTGCAATCCAGAGGAAATCTACCAGATGATGGACATAAACGCGTGACTACGCAAGAGAAAAGATAAAGCTATATGATAGCAGATACCTTAAGCAAGGAAAAGTGGATTTGGAATGTACCACTCACAGTATAATTCGCACATCTTTTCTGTTTGACTCATTGGATATTAGCTGTTGAGCGTTTACGCCTCTACACTCTGTATGACTGAGTGTTTTGGTATTGCACTCGTGCAGTTATTAATCTAGTGGGAATGCAGAAAAATAAAGTGGATATCAACACGAGTGTGAAAAAAAAAGAACTATAACAGTGTGTTACTCCGGAGCAAAACCACCAGGAGACATGGATGACAAACATCATCTTTGTGGACATATAGGCTGGTACGTCTTAGTATTACAAAGACAAGTGCAAAGAGCACTAAGTACTAACAATGGCCAATGTCATAGTATACCTCAACTGAATATCAGTGAGAAAAGGCACACGCATGTATGCTAGTGATCCAAACAAGTGGATTCACAGCAACAGAAAAAAAAAGAAAGGCAAATTGAGCCTATGTTCATGGGTCTGCACCTCATACGGAGCGAGTGGGCCCATTAGAATGAACTTGGGAGAGAGCACAAATAGATCAGTGCCTCACCCTTTATGTATTGTGGAGCCCTGAAGGGCTAGAGTCATACCCATCTCTCTGATATGAGGATAATCCATGAGTTGGAGAACTCTTTGAGAGCAAGTATCCAGCGCTCCTTGTTGAGCGGCTGTTGTATACTTGTGGGGTACGGGGGCGTAACCCTTTTTAAGGGGGGTAGAGCCTCTTGGCTGTGCACTTGTGTGCACTAAGTTTTGTTTGTTTCGTATGCATTGCATACAAAGAATTGGTGGTATGCGGGGCATACGAGATTTGTTTGTTTACTTAGTATGCATGGCATACGTGAATTGGTGGTGTGCAGGGCACACGTGGTTTTTTGGTTATGGTTGGTGCGCGGGGCGTACGTTGATTGGTTTGTTTGTGTGTGATGTGTACTTGTATGTATGTATCTTATGAGATACCTGATTGAATGTTGTAATTACACCCATGTGTGTAGTACTTTCCTTATGCTACTTGTGATATATATTTATATTGCTTTGTAGAATGATTGCATATGGTATCGCTTAGATACGAAATGAATCATTAGATGTGGAACGTGGAACGATGGTTTGTTATGGATGCCTCGGGGAGGTTGATGGGTTTGTAGAACTATAGGAAATGATGGTGCTGATGGATCACCATATCCATATATGATTGAACTAACGCCACAAAGTGATGGCTATGTGCTGTATAAGCGCAATACGGTGTGTGTAAATGATATATCACATAGATATACATTATGGGAACAATGGGTAGTTATACATTTATATACTTACCTATTTGATTGAGAGACTTCGGGACGAAGTCTTTTTAAGGGGGGTAGATTGAAATACCCCAAACTAATGAATCAAGGATTAAACATCTAATCACATTGATTAAGGTCTAAACATGCCTTAAAAGTCAACTGAGAACAACAGTGGTCAACACAAAGCAACATATTGCACCCTTTGACAGTGTAGGGTAAATAAATACCCAAATGAACTACTTAGGACCTAAAAATTTGTCCTAAGCATATTAAAACATTAAGGAACACATTACAATTGTTGGACAACACTCCAACACAAAAGAACAAGCATTTATATGCTTCAAGGTCAAGTAGGGCAAACATGTGCTCTAATAGAACCTTAAAGGTCTAATGACCTCTAAATGGTATAAATTGGATACCATGATCAAATATCATGTAAGGAACACAACAAAACAATTCTCAAAGAAAACAGAGCTCAGAAACACCCTGTGACACAAAAAGTGCCCTGAAATCACCTTAACGCACGTTTTTGTGTATGAGCTCTAAGATAATGACTTTTTGTCATTTTAAAGACATGGGTATATCATTTAAATCATTTATTGGACATGATAGACTATATTTAAAAGTCTAAATCCAATTTTGAAAATAAAAATCCAAAACTGACAGTTTATTGTGAATAGTACCCAAATAGTGCCATTTTTAAGCACATTTGTCAAGTTTGACCTTTGGTCAACGAATTGACCAACCCATATATGTGGTGTCGGCAGTCATGAAGGAAGGGAGGACAGCACACAATGACAATAATTCAGTTTGGACAACTAATGTGATGAGTCATTAGTTACTATTCCTTATTTTATCATTTTATGCCTTTAAACACCAAATCTCACTCTCTCTTGCCTCTTGCTCCATTCCAAACGTGGAGTCTAAGTTCTTGAACTCTCCCAAGCTGTGTTCTTCAGTTAGGAAGGCAATTCAATCCAATAAGCTTCCAAGGTAATGATTTAAGGTCATTTTTAGCCCTTTTTTCTTCATTCTTTCACTACCAACACTTGGATTTCGTGGCTTATCTTTTCCTATGGCTTATTCCAGTATTATAAGGTTATAACAAGAGCTAAACTCGAATGAACTCAGTTTGAGGGCCAAGGAACTCAAATCTACATTTTAAGGTAAAAATCCTTAAGGTTCTACACTTTGCATCCGGTTTTCTTTTTCTGATTTTGTGAGTTTATACACTCATCTTCATATTTACTTGTTCAATCAGTTGGTTAGCCATTTGGAGCAAGGGTGGCCGAATCCAAAGGAAATACTCTCTTTTAGGCATTTTTCCAAGGTAAAACCTATTACCACAGCAGCTTGTTGTTGTCTAAGTGTTCCTTATGTTTATATAGTTTTAACACCTTGTGGTGTGTCTAAATCAGGCCGAATTCATAAGGAACCTTCCAAGCATTTTTAAGGTGATTTTTGCCTTAAATCTTACATTAATTGTTCTTTATGGTTAAGCTCAAGCTTGGAGTATAACTATATCTTGTTTTGGTGTATTAAACATGTCTAAATATTGTGGTGAATTTTACTCCAAGGTGCCGAGCTCATACAAGAGTTTATCAAGGTATAAATCACTTAAACCTTACTTGGTATATTAATATGTAATTATACATATGTATATATATTGTGCCGTGAGTGAACAAGGTTTATAGGTCTTATTTTGACCTTAGGTGATTAAGGAGTGGTTTAATAAATTTATAACTAATTAATAAGCATAATTGTCAAATTTAAGACATTATGTGGAAAATTGGTAAATAATGAAAACATATGTGCAAGGCCGAGAGTTTATAGTACTTTTGGGCATTTATGTGTAATTCATTTTATAAGCTAATGTTTGTAATAAGGCCATGTACTTTAGGCCATTTTATTTATGCATTTACAAGCTTATAATTAAGTTTAGGTGAAATATAATTGTTACCGCAAGGAAATTGGGTTTTAGGTGTAATTAAATTAAATTTGGGGGTTATATTAATATGCCGAAATTTAGAGGTTTAAATGGGTTAATATAAAAATTATAAGATTATATAAAGTTTTGGGGTTATATGGTAATATTTTTATAACATATGTGGTGAATATGTTATTACCGAAAATAAAGGGTGTAAAATGGTATTATAAACACCCATGGGCTATTAGGAATTTTTAGGAATTTATTTGGTTGATTTTGGAATTAAGATAAACTATATATGTATAATATATAGTTATTATGTCATTATGACACTTTGGAGAAATATATGGGGTGGTATAATAAATACCGAAAGTTATGGGTTAATAAGGATATTTATAACCCTTTGGTGAAATTTGGTGATTTTTAGAATTATATAAGAGAATTTATAAAGATAGTGTATAATATATAGTTATAATGATATTATAAAACTATATGTTATAAATAGGGCCAAATGGCAATTATAAAACAGATTAGGGTCTGTTCGGATTTTACAAAATATAACCTTAGGTTATACCAATTTATAAGTTAAAAATGTTATATATATGGAATATAACATGGTATAAATAATGGGTGATTTTGTAAATAAAGGAAACTATGGTTTATGGAAAAGAATAAGGTTGAAAGTTTATGCCCAAGCGGCAATATTAAATAGTTTTGTATAAAAACTATAGGTTATAAATAATGAATTAAAATATCATAATACATGATATTAGTATATGGTACAACATTACATAATGTTATGTGGCCAAAATAGAATTTAAATGAATTAAAGGGCTGTACCGAAAATATTGGTTGGAATATGAATTTTAGACTAAGTCTACAATGTTATAAATGTTATAACAATTATATGGTTTAGGTAGGATTAAATATAAGTAAGGATATTCACATAAAATAATGTGACAAACTATAAATAAATAGTTTTATAACTAAGGTATTTATTGAATAAACCTTAGGAGTTGTAATTGTACAACATAAAATGTTACATAATATTAGGATAATAATCTAATCTAAGTTGTATAATATAATACACTAATGGGAATAATCATCTAATAAAAGATGATAAAATGTAACATATGATATAAGAGTTTATTAAACTCATGGAACTTACCTACGTGGTAAATATGTACATACACAAGAAAATGTATATAAGGGTGAATATATATTATGGTTGGAAACCATATAATATAATGGTGGTGGTTATTACAAAGATAGTTATAAACTATAAGGTATGAGTTTTTGAATGCAAATATTATTTTCTAAGATAATGAATTATATAATACCTTGTATTATAATGGATGGTGAAAAAAAAATGAAACAATACGTAAAAGAATTCAATATAATATAATCATGCATGCATACATGCAACTATAGGTTACGTACTTAAATTTAGTGGTGGATAAGATTAAAGAAATATAACAGTTTAAACTTAACAGTTGAAATATATTGACATACGAGTTTTAGTAACAAAGCCGACCATTTTAGAGAAACCCGTAACAATAACTGTAGAAAAACAGGGGTGATCTATCGGGGTTACTTATTATTCAGAAATACTGGATTTAGTTAGTCATGGTGACTGACTTATAGTTTTAATACCGTTTAGATTATACTTCTGACAAGGACGCTTGACAAGCTAGCGAACTACACGGAGCATAGGATCTTGCTGATTCATACTCCACCGTTATACGATCAGGGTGAACGGTATGTAAAGGGGTTTGATCCGAGTTGTCCTAAGGTACTCCTTGGGCTCGGATTTGTTTGTTATCACTTGTGTGTTATGTGTTTTGGATACGTGTACGTGATTATGTGCTACTGCATTAATTATTTGCACGAGCGTCCCACGGGACTAACACTACGTCGACTATAGATCGACTTATATAAACATACATATACGTTATTGTGATGACAACGGTTACTTGATATAATACCATGATATTAATATTAAGTATATGGGAACCTAAGTAAAATACTTAGGGACGAGTCACGACATTGTCGGTCTCTAGAGCATGGATCTCGAACATGAATATAACCTAGATTACTTCTAGGTATGCGTGAGACCCATTGGGCAGCTAATTAATAATTATTCTCCATAAGACTAAGAGCAATCTTAACATTATGAGAGAGAGATGGTATGAGTTGAGGTGAGGAATCCCGGTAGTTTACGAACTACTTGGTTGCGCATTTGTGATCACTGAGGGGTTTCCTAATTGGATTCCGCTCCAGGTATACCTAACGAGCCCTATTTGGATCGTGGGTCAGGTGGCTACGGCCTTTTCTATGGACGTCTTACGAGACATAAGAGAATAGTCAGGGGCCTCCGGACCTCTGGCGAAATGAGCACCTTTGTGTGTACGGGAGGACTACTGTCCATGGTGAGGTTATCGGGTTGTCTTAACATGACGCCCACAGGTATTAATTAAACAGGTTTGGATGGGGCCTACAAGGCCAAGGTAAATTAACTAAGTGAACTGTACGCTACGGCGATTGTACATTGTACATTATAAACTGTACGCTACGGTGGTTGTACATTGTACATTATATTGTGGTTATTCGATATACAATTGTTATTTGAGATATTAATGAATGTTTGGATTGAATGGATGGTTGAATATTTATGAATATTTGGATGGTTGATTATGTACATTGTACAGGTATATTACAGTATTGATTATAACTGTAAAATGGTAAAGCATGAAACCAATCTAATAATAAGATGGTTAATATGACTAAGTGACCATTAGGGTCCAGGCCCGGCATACACAGCGCATAGCGCTGATACTACACATTGTGCAGGTTGTGATCATTGTCGAAGCCGAAGAGCAAGAACAGGGTAATTAGAGATTACTTGATTACCAAACAGGGAGTTGTTTATATTACAGTGAAGATGGTGAATTTGTATTATGGTACGGTTATGTATATTCAGGATTGGGTAGACGCTCACTTGTCAATGTATATGATTTATGGACTTAGTATGATGTATAGGAGTTTCTCGTTATCACAGCGGTTAGCAGTTTGTTTATGTTGGAAGTTGGATATAGTTTGGCTACGTTGCTCGCATGGGCGAGTAATGGCCGGTGACACCCGAGTGAGTATTGTATTTATTATTTATTCTTCCGCTGTTAGACATTTTATTTATTGCTATGAGAGTGATTATTACAGGATTATGGAGAGGGGTGTTACAAATTCTCTCAAGAATGGGCATTGAGAAGAAAACAAAAGGAAAAAGAGATTTATGCATTTGTTTCACTTTTGCATAAGAGATGAGAAGATAAAATTTTGGCATAAAGCCTTTGCATTTAAGAACACTTAACTCTCATTGTTGGTTACCAATGGCGTCTCACAAGTCCCTTAAAGGGTTTTCACAAAGAAGCACCCCTTAGCAATCCCTAAGAAAAAAGACAGAATAAACCCCAAAGCAATAAAAATCCAACCATATAAGATCACTTGGCCACACCGCATGTAAAATGCTCCTCAAAGCAATCAAAAAGAAAAATTTGAGCATTTATCCCACAATTCATAACAGTATTTGTTCTTAATGAGAACAACTCACAACACAAGGGTCCAAGTTTTTGATTTTGGACAATCGCAAGATAAGCATGAAGGATTAAGCATTTAAGCACACAATTCACCGAAAAGGTCACTCCCCCACACTTAAATTGAACAATGTCCCCATTGTTCACTAATCAAAACCGGGGAAGGTTCCAGAAGACCTTTGCGGGAAGCAGGCAAATGGAAAATCATACGGGACACAAACAAACAGTATAGCACAGAAGCTATCCCCAGATTTGCAGATTCAAAATTAGAGAAGAGAGAACGAAAACTAAAAGGAACTAGTACTCCCCTGAGATTGCTATTGCTATCAGTTGGTAGAACTCCCCCACACTTGAGCTTCAGCCTCAAGTAGCGTAGCTTGATTGCGGTGTGGACTTGAAGTTGCACTCGCATAAAACACTAGAAGCAACCAAAATACAACTGGAGTTAAGGGTTAGCAAAAACAAAACCAAATGAGAACGAAAACGAAAACAAAAACAGGAAATAAAAATAGTGGAGTCGTTGTGGGCAAATATTAAAGGAAGGGTGAAACGAGTACTCCCCGATAAGATGCGGATGGAAGATAGGGTGCCCG
Source organism: Limonium bicolor (assembly GCA_023374045.1). Lineage (NCBI taxonomy): Eukaryota > Viridiplantae > Streptophyta > Magnoliopsida > Caryophyllales > Plumbaginaceae > Limonium > Limonium bicolor. Next base: position 92,939,328 of record CM041779.1, read on the forward strand.
CACAATTGCTAGTGGGAGGGGTCGTTGAGGTGCTACCTTCAATCGTTGGAGATGAAGGTCCTCCTGGAAAATTTCGCCAGAGGTTCCTTTGTAATTGTTCCTAATTCCATCCCTTTTTCAGAGGGGCTTACCTGTTTCCAAAATATTCACAACACAGACGCCACCAATTGGGCGTAAAAGGGCAAGTCCAAAGAATGCCAAAATAGCCCATTATTGAAAACAATGCAAAATCTAAACTATCAGAATTTAAAAGACAAGACACGAAATGAAATCCGGGTTGCCTCCCGGTAAGTGGCCCTTCTTTAAGGTCTTTGGCTAGACCATACCACCGTGAAGTCATCCGGGATCGAATATGAACGTTGAAGTCGGCTTCAACGGGTGGGTTGGGCAGACATCATCTAGCAATGAAGAACGTCTCGGATCAAAAGGAAATGTGGCCTCAACACTTAGGATGTGAAAGTGTAAACTCCACCGATCATTCATCAGGTGGAAGTGTTAAGGTGAGTGATCCTTGGTACGAGGATCAAACTGTGGTGGAGCCTCCTCTTCAAATTCAAGGATGTAAACATCCTTATCTTCAGTGAGCGGTGCAGGGTGAACTCCGGGGCGGACTTTGTCTTCAATCTTTGGTCCCGGATCAAATGGGAAGGTGGCCTCCACACTTAGCGGGTGTACGTTGAGCTTCCACCCAACTTCATTAGTGCACGAGTGGGGGCCTTGATCCTTCAAATGAAGATCAAAGTTAGTGGGCTCCTCCTCCTCAAATTCAAGGATGTAGACATCCTCGACCTGGGGGTGAGGCTCATAGGAAGAGCCGAGGTGGACATCAACTTCAAAGGGGGATGGCTCCTTGAAGTCGGTGGTGGTACTCTCCTTTGAGGAGTCAGAGGGAGACAGTGTCTCCTCCTTCTCAAAGTTGAGGATGTGATCATCCTCGTGATCTTGATGGAGCACGGAGAAGGCGGGGAAATATTGGTAGCTGACTTTAGAGGGAGAAAGCTCCTTAAAGTCAGAGTGGAGACTTTCTTCTGATGAAGTGTCTTCATAGTCAAGCTGGGGGTGAAGTGGTGCTGGGCTTTCATATTCGCACAGGGGAGGAGTTGGAAAGTAGCTCAAGTTCTCAACAGGCTGTTCCACATCATGAACTGTTTCACTCTCAAGTTGTTGCATTATTTGAGTGAGCTGAGTTTGAATTTTCATGTTAAAGGTATCTTGCTTCATGATAAAAGTATCTTGCATAGTTGGGTTAGGCTTGCAAGAAGAGATAAGATCTGACATGAGCTCCTCCAAACTGGGTGAATCAACATTTACTGTGATCACAGGACACTGAGCACTCTCGTGGTCTCCTCCACACTCTTGGCACACAGGCCTCCGGTAGACTGAAGAGTTAAGGTCCTCCATGAGAGCTCTCAATTCTGACATCGTTGTTGGGCACTTAGGGCTCTCATGGTACTCTCCGCACCTTTGGCATACACTCCATGGGTTGGTGACTTGTGTAAACTCATGATAGTCCTCCAATCCGGTTGGTCTACTCCCATTTGGTTGGTATGTTGAGATAAAATCTACCATCATGTCCTCCAACCTAGAGCTTCCAATCTGACATTGAGAACTGTCATGGTTTCCACCGCATCTCTCACACACAAGCCATTGATTATAGTTTTTTTGGCCATAAGAGTAGTTATTCCAACCTCCAGCTGGATCATAATAATCATCCATCCGCTTAACGTTCCTACAAAGAAAAGAAAAAAAAATTATACACAAAAGGGTAAATAAGGAAAAAAAATATGCACAAAAACTAAACAGATAATAAACCAGAGAGTTGGACCGAAGTCCCCGGCAACGGCGCCAAAAACTTGTTGGGCAAAATAGTGTTGAAACTATCTTGCTAACTATGGGCAGTGAACCCAATCATTGTAGTACAACAAGGTCGTATCCACATGGACTTCGTAACTATGTAGCTAATTATAAGCTTAGTAAATGTGCAAGAGGATATATACAAAAGTGCATAAATGTAAATTAGGGGTTTTGGGTTGTAATTGGAGAAATAAAGAAAAGCAATAAACACTAAACTAACTATCTAGGATAGGTGTAACCCGGGATGGATATTTGCACCTGTCCTCCCCTTACTACCGATTGTCGAACCTCGAACTCATAGCTAAACAACGGGAACGCTTTATTAATTAGCAACCTAATCTAGGCCTACTAATCCTAACCAATTTAACCGAAGCTTCTCAATCAGCTAAGCCCCGGGTCAATCGACAGCACTAAGCTCAAGTTCCACTAAAGTTGCAATGTAGTCTAATCTCAAATCATAGAAATCAGAGTACACCGTTTTAGTCACTAACAGTTTAGGTTTCTATCTCAGAATATCATTTTGATAGAATCCCACAATAATGCTAAACTAATCGGTAGGCCAAACCAACCAATTTAACACATATCCTTAAATCATGAGCAACAAGTTTAAGAATCATAAATACCCAATAATCATCTTCATTAAGCTCAAAGACTAAAATAAAGCATAATAATAAGTTCAAGATTCAACAATGGAGGTTTTAGGGATTTTGGGGCAAAATTCCCATCCCAAGATACAAGGAAACTACACAACCATTAAAGCACAAATGAAAGAGAGAGGGATAGAAGAAGCCATTAATGGAGCTTGGAGGGAGATGAGCGTTTCTTTCTTCTCTCTCTCTTCTTGTCCTTCTCTTCTCCTCTTCTTTTCTCCCTTGGAAACACCTCTTCTCTCTGTTTTTGGAGCGGAACCTGGCTGAATGAAGAATGGGGCAGTTTTTCCCAAAATTCCCCTTTTTAAAACGCAGATCTGGGCAAATTTTTGACCCGACCGACCCACTCTGGGTCGGTCCCGTGGGTCGGTCGCGTCCATAAGCAATTTCGTGGCCGGAAAACACGTTTTTTAAGTCCGACCGACCCAGACTCTATGGGTCGGTCGATTCCTGTAGCTTTCGGGGACGAAAATCTCATTTTTAAAGTCCGACCGACCCAGACCCTGTGGGTCGGTCCTGTGGGCAGCCTAACTTCGAAATGCTGTATCTTCTTCGTTTCAACTCCGATTTTGGATCCGTTTGCGCCTACGCGTTCCTCTCTTCGTCTACTTTACTCCTAGCTATGTTACTCCTCTTGCTTAAACAATAAATGTGTAAAACACCAATGAAACACAAAACTAGAGGAAAACAAGCTAGAGTGAAGAAATGAGCATGAAAAGTGTTGATTAAACATATGAAATACACCCCTAAAACACGCACATTTGGGCACTCATCAACCACCCTCTAACACCAGCGCAAACACCTCTCTTTCACTCCAAAGCCTCCTCAAGACTCTCTGTCTTCTCTCAATTATCACTTCCCTTTTCTTTCTTTCATTTGCGCTCTTCATCGAAAGATATGGCCACCGGCTACATCGATCCAACCAGAAAACCAACCCCGGGAGCGACTGTATTCATAGATAATATTAATACAGACACCAGGCCTAGTACTATCTGGAAGCTATTTGATGAGTTTGGATAGATTGTCGGCTTGTGTTTACCCATGGTCCCAAGAATACGAACCAAAACAAGATATGGCTTCGTAGAATACAAGCTAAAATCAGAGGTGGATCAGGCAATTGCGGCGACAAACGGTATGAAAGTTGATGGAAACTGCTTGCAAACGCAAACAGCGATTCACAGGAAATTCCCGAGGCCGGCTCCTCAAAATTTGAGATGGTTCCCTAAACCTAGAGAATATTCGCTTGGTATTCATTCTCAACCCCAGGAACCCCCTCGAAGAACAGCACCACCCCCACGCCAAACACCCCTACCGCCTCCTCCCCCTTTTCGACAGGAAGGACATCTAAGCCTTGATGTTTCGATTGCTATGAAGGAAAGACTCGAACGGGGTCTAGTTGTTGTCACTCATGCACCGTCTACGCTTCAATACATCAACGACAGATTGCTAAGATGGAGAAGTGAGGTGGAGAGCATCACATCCCTATCCCATACTAAATACATCATCATCTTTCATGATTACTCCCACGCTGAAAGCTTCAAAAATTCAAACGCTGCTGAGATTCTTAACGGTGAAATAGAGCGTGGCAACAAGAGGACCAGAGGATGACAAGAATCACCAGTGTGGCTATTCGAGGAATCCCGGTGCAGGCATGGTTCGATAGAACGATTCATTGCATCATCAAGCATGTAGGTCAAATTATCACGATAGACACGGATATGGAGAAAACGCCAAGTTATTTGGAAGCCCATGTAAAAATTGAAACATCCAAGATGGCGATCATCAATGAAGAAATAATTGTGGACATTGAGGGAGTGACATGTAATGTAGGGATTATCGAATTTTGGTCTGAAGAACTTAGTCAACACCGGAATTTTGAGCTACCACGATCACCAGTGTCACCGGAGTTATGGAGAATAGGCACACCGGAAGTTCACCGGCGAACTGCGGCTTGACAAAAATGATGTCGTCTCCAGAAAAACGGTCAACTTACAAAAAGAAAAGAATCTGAATCGACTTACAACATTAATGCTGCATTGGTAATTTCTCTAGAAATAATTACTTATGTAAAAGGAGGAAAGAGAAATGCAGTTACGTCAAATATTTTCTCATTCAACATTTTAGAAATAGACAAATGACCAACAATTAGAAAATTTTCAAATTTGTTGTTTAATTTTGCTTTAAAATCGGGAGGTGGATATTAAATTCCTCCTCGTCTTCAGCATCCTATCCTCCCCTCCTTGCTAGCAACTCAGTTTTAAAAAATTCTCCCACTAACGTGGCTGCTGACCAATCCCCTCCAGTCAATCTTCTTTCCTCTGTTCAACCTGAATCAAATCTAACAGGCAGCCCTGTAAACTCTCCTTTGTCCGACTTCCAAGGATTATTTATCCTAGAAATTTTAAACCCACTTCCAGCAGATCCCGTTCTCCCAGACTATCACCAATCCCTAAATTATTTCCGGCTTCATTCCCAAACTTCTCATAATTCCCTCTCTATTTCCTCTCCATCAATAAACTTGGAAGCCTTTCTCTCTCCAAGCCTCACTAATACAAGCACTACAAATCGCTATCCGCCCTCCATCCCTTCCACTCCAATTCCCGACTCTCTGTGCCCAACCCTTGCTGAAGCCAAAAATGTTTGGACTTTGGTAAATCTCTTAATTGTCACTATCCTACTCTAGAAATGTCCATTCACAATTTTGTCCATATTTTGAGACGAAGCAAGGGAGTTAAGGACAAGCTCAACAGTCAACCCAATGGCAAATCAAATCATCAAAAACATCAGAGGCATCAATAGAAAAGAGAAGTGGGAATGCTACGACGAGAAGTAAAGGAGGCCGCCGGGTCAAGCATAATGGCGATTCTAGAAACCCACCGGTCGCAGCCACTAGATAGATGGCACTATCTTTGGGGACAAGAAAATAACACAAACATGATTGAAGTCCCCACATCCGGTCAATTTAGAGTCCTAGTAGTTATGTGAAATCCCAGTGTCGTAAACATTCAAAATTCATGCTAGAAAGAATGATGGATATCGATCGAATTAGCATGGCCTACTACCTCCTTTGGGTTATGTAGTTTTTGCATATGCACCAACTCAGTCTGAGGCTCGAAGACAGATATACGCAGAATTATTGAGTCACAATTACAATAGCCCAGTTCTATTAGCAGGTGATTTTAATGAAGTTTTGTGCATGACGAGGCCTAGTTGGACGCTTTCCCTGGTCATCTCTGTGGTTCAGTACTTTTTTCCATATAATTTGGGTTATTTGGAACAAACGTAGCAAGTTTCTCTTTGAAGATACCCTCCTTCCATGGTCAGACGCAGCCGAGATGGTCAAGCGGAGGTGCTTGGAATGGTGCTGTCGTGAGAGTCTCCCTCCAGATCATGTTATCTTATCATCTAGAAACTTGTTTAGTCTTATATTTACAAAGTAGTATAATTTTCTTGTTCTCTCTTTACTTTCTATTTTGGCGAGAAAGGCTATATGCCAAAGTATTGCCTTTGTAACTAGGTTTCCAGCACTTATCAAAAAACCTTTCAAGTCCTCATCATATTGTAATTTTCATCGTATGTTGGGTGTCAAGTTAGGACAACCCGTAATTGTATTCATTATTGGACAGTCGTCCTGGTTGCACCAACAGTAGTGCCCTCTGGCCAAAGATGTAAGATATCGGGACTTTCTGAAATACCCCTAAATTAATTTAAATTAATTTAGGGGATTTCTTTTATTAAACCCTAAATATTACTATTAAATATTAAATTATTATATGGAATCATGAAAATTAAATTATGGTATTTCTTCCATTTAACCTTAATGAATACTATTAAATATTAAATTATTATATATCATTATATAGTATTATGAATTTAATAATAAGATTTATAAGTCAATAAATCTTGGAAAAATTTCTAAACACTCCAATTATATTATAAAGATTTTAGAAATATTTGGAACGTTTATTTGAATCATAAAAGTCAATATAAATCATGGAAACCATAAAGCTTCTTAAGCCTTGCTAGGGTTTACTTTTTGATGATAGTCAAAACAGCCCATGAAATCTATACCAATAAAAAGGTTATGGAAAACCAAGAAGATTGATAAAAAAGAACGTCAAAAACGGATCATCCTAGCCAAAGTTATGATAAAATGAAGTTTAGAGCCAAAATTTTGAAAAAATGCTGATGTGGCAAGGATTGTTGAGTCAGCGCCGCGCTCGTGGAGTCGTGCCACATCAGTTGGCCGGAAATTTTGTTAAGTATCGTAACAACCACTAGCACGTTGCCCTAACTTGTGACATCGATATCTCAGCCATCTTTTGGAATTTTGAGTGCCGTTTTCTTCATTATCTTCTACTATAAACCCTCTTTCTAATCATTACTCATACATAACCAAATTACTTCAACATCGACTGAAAAATTGATCCAAAGTTGCCTCCCTGCAAAACTGTAACCCAGAATTACAAAATATAACTGAAATCAGGTAAACTTCGTCTGATCATAACTCCTTCATCTGTGAACAGAAATTCGTGCTCTTTAGCTTGTTTTGTAGATCTCTAATTCCTCTACAACTCTTGTTTTTACACCCAAGGCTGATTCCCAACTGTGTGCAAGAACAAAGCGTCTAAAGTTCCCGATTCATCATGCACATAAATCATAGAAAAACGCAAGGTATAAACTCGTAACTTTAGGTTTAGATTACTTTCTGTATTGCGAATTTGATTAAGATGTTGCTATCAATCTGTAGATCTACATCTTTTCTTTCGATTAAGCCCACAAACATGGCCTAATTCGATCTAGAACTTATTTTATAGATCCTCAAAGTTAGCTCCTCGATCAGGCCAAAGTTCGAACTTTTTCCAGAAACCCGATTTTGATTCTTCTCACCGACGCATCTTCGGTAAGTTTTTCTTTCAATTCCTCCGATGTTGTCCATCTTTGTTGTATTATCGGTCGTACCTAGGTTTCAATTTGTCCAATTACGTATTGAATCGGGAGAATATCTCAAATTCAAATTCGGATACACATAACCCCAACTCGAGGCAACCCAGAATCGAAAACCCAGATTCTTGCATGTTAGCTAGCGAAGTCGGTATCATTAACCGAAATTAAATTTTGAATTCAATGGAACAAGAAGCAACGGATTTGGTTCTGTGAGCTGAGAGAAATCATCGAATTCGTACTCGGGTTTTGGTTTGGGTTTGCTGATGAACTCGCGAGTCTCGGGCCGTCCGATCGTAGGTTATAGAAACGGACGGCCTAGATTAAAACGTGGGAAGATTAAGTTGTTTTAAGTTTTATAAATTCCAGAATTAAACCCTAGCTTGTTGAATTTATTTAATGACCTTCCCTAATGTATTTTAACATGAAATGTAACCATAGATTCCTTATCAAATCTAGTTAATTTTGATGTAAATTAATATGGGTTTTGAGTTTTTAAACGCAAAATATAATTTTTGTAAGGTCTGAATACTATGGATTTATTTAGATAAATAACAAAGAGATTTTTAAGAAATAAAAATCTTATAATATGTATAAAATATCATAGTTACTATGTATTAAATTTGAGAATTTTTGGACAAGATGAAATAGGTCTAAAAATTGTAATTCTGAGTTTTTCCTAAGATATATTATAATATATGGTTTTTAATGTAACCAAAAATTAAAGTATAGTTGATTAATAAACTTTATAGGTTGGGGAAAATATAATAAGACTAAAATAACATTTAATACAGAATTTTAATAAATATTTTTAGGTATAAACTTTAAGTGAATAAATATATATATATATATACATATATATATATCAGGAATAAAATAGTAACTTAGGTTAAATCAAGGAATTAATTAATCTACATTTATATTAAATATATAATATGGGAGTTAATATACTTAATTGAAACTAAGGAAAATACTTTATTTTATAAACCATATATTAGTTGTGGATATGTGTAAAGTTAATAGAGGTAATAATAAATACAAAAAACTACATAAAGAATGCTTTAAATAAATCCTAATATATATAGATAACAAAAAAATAATAAATAAAAGAAATAAAATACCTTATAGAGAATAGAATATGAAAGAATTAATAAGTTAAACTAAATCTATGCATAATACTATTAAAAGAGTTTTATAAGAGTAGTATTAAATTATGGTTATGAAATTAAACTTAAAGAGTTTCCTTTGAATTTCTAAGATTTATATAAACCATATTAGAATACATGTATAATATTATTTGTCAATGACCAGAATGTAAATCTATAATTGGGTTAAGTAATTAATAAGTTAAGACTTAGGAAAATTTGTAATTAGATTTTACACAAATAGATCTTATTATATAATTAATAAATAAATGAAATACTTTTACATCTAAATGTGAAGTGGATTAGTAAGTCTAGATTTAATCATTTCATAACATTTATAGTATTGAACGATAACTTAATGTTTTAAGATAAAATCATTAAAAGGATTATGATATAAAACTATATTAAACTATGATTAGGTAATTAATCTAAATAATAATCCTTAAGTTTCTTAGAATTAGATAAGCCATATAAAATACATTTATTACCAATATTCAGGATGTGAGTTTATAATTAAGTAATGTATTCAGTAGTTAGAATTTATAAAAAGGTTTATAAATAGAAATTAGATACTTAAAACCTTTGAACCTTTATTTAGAGGAAACTAAGTTACATAAGAGATTATACTGGAAATATTAACGTGTCAATTTGAATACAATGTATGGGGATTTTTCAGAATATATTATCTTATTAAATAATTAACAATTTCACTTATGAATCAGAATTTAATTCTTAGATAAATGCTACCTTATGTTAAGTTGTAATGTTTATCCTAAAACATAATAAAGGGAATTAACTTATTGAGTTATTCCTTTGAAACCTTAGGTTTTGTAAACAATTTAAAACGATTTTAGACTTAAGTTTATAGAATTTTAGTATAAAAGGATTATACATAGTCTATGGAGGGGATGTGTATGTTAAAATAAAACATTTAGGAAATTAAATGTAAGCAAGGATACATAAAAGGTTATCTTAAAACACCTTATTATATAGTTAATGATAAAGTAAATAATATACCTTGTGAATACTAAATGTAAGAGTTCGATGAGTCTAAGATAATTAGAATATAGTTATTTCAAGATGAAAAGTAATTTAACATCTTAAGACAAGATTATTTAATGGTTGTAATAAAAGTCATTCTGAACTAAAGATAAGATAATTGATTTTAGTAGTTCAATTAAGTATAGTAAGATGCATCTACAATACTATGATTCCAATATACAGGATGTAGACCCTAATTAAGTTGAGGGGAAGATTTAATCATAATGGGTTATCTTGTGGATATTGATAAAAGTACATAATCATTACCTTGTGAAATGATAGTATAGTATTCTAAGATTTATTGAATAAAATATAATGCACGTATGAGATAAAGGTCTTAAATGTGAGAATTACTGTTAAGTATTAGTAAAGTGGATTGAGTGGAACAATTAACAAGTGTTAGCAAAATACATTCCTTGATCTTACAACCTTGGGCTATACAACCTTCTAAAAAAGTCAAAGGTTATACATAACATTTAAGCAAGAGCTTACAAGATAATCGAGATTTAGAAATAAGAGTAAGGAATTTATTTAAGTTTAACTTATGGTATAAGTTATTGATAATAAACTATCTTTAATGTTCCCAGAGTGTTGTTGATTGTTTGCACGAGTCTACTAGAACTGCTACAGCGTTAATCAGGTACGATTTCTCATACTCAGTACTTTTGCTAACGAACTTTATGGAATGTTTTGAGAAAAGCTAACTGAGCTTGAATGGATTTCAAAGGAGATTTGTGAGACTAACTCAGCTTGATGTGACTAACTGATCCTTGAATGTATAACTTACATGAATATTGGTTCCTCCTATCTGGTTGTCTCATTAGATATTAACTGTCGAGGGTTTACCCCTCTGTACTGTAGGACTGAGTGTTTTGGTATTGCACTTGTGCAGTTAATAATCTAGTGAGAATATGGGAAAATGTCAATCTTGGTAAACTCTTCTTTTGACTCTGGATATTGTTTCATCTATGAGCTGAGCCTTTTGTTGTGACGTGCGCGTCTCATCTCATCGGTAACAGTGAGGGGCTGTATATCCCCTGTCCAAAAAGGACATTGTGAACAGTGGGGGGCTGTATATCCCCTGTCCTAAAAGGAGTTGTAAACAGTGAGGGGTTGTATATCCCCTGTCCTACAAGGACGTACTTGGCGGTGGGGGCCATCTCTCCCAATTGGTTTTATTCCACTCTTGAGTTGCTGGTTCTTGGATTTCTCTCATTCATTCCTAGTCCTTGTGACTACTTGAGTCTTTCTACTCCTACTGGAACTGGATTTTACACAAGCAATGGATGTTCACTAACTTATGGTGTGGTTTCTTTTAATTGACTAACTTTAACTTTCTGTTATTTATCTCTATCCTCAACTTGTTATCTTTGACTTGGTGATTTTTAAGTTCCTTGTTCCTCTGTTTTGTTTTAAGAGTTTGACTTCAAGTTGTTGTTTTTTTTAAGAGTTATATTTAAAATTATTGTTTTGGAGAATTGTACCAGTTCCATTCCAGGGAACTGACTCACCTCCCCGGGGGGCTGCTTGGTTCATCTTGCAGGTACAAGATTGTTTATACAGGTGGCCATGAAGAGCATGAGTGATTGCGATGGGAATTAGGAATTGTGGAGAGTTATTATATTTCATTGTCATTAGGTTTATGTTGTGTTTTCTCGAGTTCAGATCGTAGCTTTTGTAAGTTTATAAGTTGTAATTGGTGAGGTTTGGTGCCGGGTGTTTGGAACTCGATGGTCTGTAATCGCCTTTGTATTTTATTTTCCGCTGCATTTATGTTAAATAGGGGCGTTACACTTTCTCTTTGCCTTGAAGGAGTCAATTAATTGGTGGCAACAACGGTACCCTATGGCCAACAATCTATGTAGGCTCGTTTGGACTTAAATAGAGTGGAACCCGATCCGGGTAAAACACTCAGTGATCACTATGCGCAACCAGTAGTCGGAGACTACTTGATTTTAAATTCGTTTATAACAAGTCTCCATCTTATGATTAAATATTAATCAACACCTAAAGTGTAATCTTAGGTTAAGGAGAATTCGTTCATTAACGTAGCTGCCCTAAGGGTCTTACATAAACCTAGAAGAAGTCGAGGTTACATATTCACGTTCGAGATCCAAGCTCTAGAGACCGACATAGTCGTGTCTCGTACCTAAGTCTCGTACCTAAGTATTTTACTTAGGTTAATATGTACATAATTATAATACTAAGGGTATTATATTAAATAACAACAACTTCGTCATATTACTCGTATATGTATATTATATACGCCGATCTGTAGTCGACGTAATATTAGTCTGAAAGGACATTCACGTACAACATAATAATGCAAAATAAACAGTCAGTCAGGTATACATTTCAATTCACATACATGCATATAAGCACACACATAACATTCTTAAAACACAATAATGTCGAACCGAGGAAGCCCTCAGGACAATTCAGACCACACCGTCCACATACCGTTCACCGATGGATACGATATTGTGACGATTCACGCTTATCCCCTAGCAATCCCGTAGCTCGTATCTAACAACTTGTATCTCTGGAATACATTACTCTAATATCAGTGTCTATAGTCAGAGTCTACTTAACCACCCCAGAATAATTCTAATCTTTATCCCGTCGTTACCCCTCAGTCAGTCATTCGTTTAACTCGGTGTCATAAATTCTCGGGGTTTGGATCTAACTATACGTTGTGGTTTACGTGCATATAATATTCGATGCTGTAATAATGTTTATGACGAAGAAGTTTGATCCTTTAATAACTCGTATATTACCGGGGTACATGCATTCATGCATGAAACTTCATTCGTCAGTGATAGGTTAAAGTTTACGTATTTATTACTACGTACATGCATGGGTATTTATATATAACGCATGCATAAATATGGTTCATTACTATACTCCATTCAACCATGTTACGTTCTTATTTTGATTACGTAACGTTTGATTACGTAACATTCGTATAGTGGTCGACGTAGTTTGACTCGATTAATATTCTGAGTCGTCGTTTATCATCGACTCGTACCATGGTATATTGCCCATTTACGATCATACTTTCACTTAGTATATTTTACATATTAACTTCACATGACCATTAGAACATGTTATACTTTCTAGTTTATATTATAACCTCATATTATATGGATTATAAAGTTTCTATAATAAGTTACTTCATCATTTCATGTGAAGTATAGTTTATTTATTTGTGTCATCTATTCACAAATTTCTTGCTAAGACTTTATCTTAATGTTATACGATATATTTATACACTATCTTGCTCCTAAATCATATGGTTAGATTATACTTCTCAAATTTTCAACTTAAACTCATTATTTTATGTGATTGTTTATAAGGTATATATTTATACCATAATAACTTCCATATACATAATCTCTTACACTTTGATACAACGTCACATTATACCATTCTAAACCTTATATATATTCTGCCCATATTTTTATAATTTCTAAACAGCACATATACTTTTGGTAAATCTCAATTCCTTCCCACTCATTTTTGATTAATTACAAAACCAACCCATATATTATATTACTACATTTCTAACTTATTTAACTTATAACCTAAGGTTTCCAAACATGTAATATACATTCATATATTTCGAACAACACCCATTATTGTCTAGTTTTATCCTATCCCACAACTTTATTTTATTACATATTACCCCTCTTTATTTATAATCTTACAATTCCATACCTAAAACTTTTTTATACATATTTACTTATTTAATTTCAAAAACTCCCAAAATAATTCTTCTAAAATTCCGAACAGCTCCTAGCTGTTCCAAAATTGTTTTTCATCCCCAAATTTCGGTTATTTACACAATAACCCCATAGACTTTATAAATGCTACATTTTCATACTTAAACTATATATTAAAATCCTTAATGATTAAATCACCAAAATCAACCCAAACTTTACCCAATTTGCGAACAGACCCTTAACTTATTAAATCTCATTTTCAACCCACAATTTTCGGTAATTAAAATAGTCCCATAATTTCATAAATGTTACAATTTAATACTTAAACTACATACTATAATCCTTAATTAATTAAATCATTGAAACTAACCCAAAAATTCTTTTAATTTACAAACGGACCCCTAGGGTCTTAATATTCATATTCCGACACCTATATTTTCGGTAATTACATAAACACCCACTTCTTTTTATAAATGTTATTTTGACTTAATATTTTTAAACTACCGAAATAATTATTTTCATTATTTAAATTTGGTCGAACCTCACATGTGGTCAAGGTTGACCACCCAAAATAATCTCTTGACCAGATTTCTTAAATTTATGAAATGGCCCCAATCTTTCTCTAGTTTTACATTTAACACCTTAATTTCAAAAATTCATATGTTTTTCAAAATTCCTATAACAGGCCCTGCGGCTTTTAATATTATTTTGGCACCCCCATATTCTACTTAATTATGTTTTGACCCCATAAATAATTCTTTGTCTATTTAAATACCTATAAGGTTTATAATTTATCTAAATCACATTATGACCTTATACTTGATTTATGTAACACCTAAATTTACTAATATTCACCTAAAATATTCCTAAGTGATTTTGTTCACCAAAATTACATCTTTCCACCAAAATTTTTATAATTCATTTAATCACTCTAAAATTTAATAATCACTATTTTAAGCTCTAAATAAGTATAATAAAAATGGCCTAAACACATGGCCTTAAACATAACAAAATATTAACTATAAAAAGGACATTAAAATGTTCCAAACATACATTCTAATTCTTGGTTTGTACAGATTTTATATTTAACATCATTAAATCATTTTTCTTTCATTAATCACTTATAAACTAGAGTTAAATAGGCCATTAGCACTTAGTCTCACTAATCAAATATTTAGCCGTTAATTTCTACACGTATTTAGGACTGAAATAACACACTTACAAGCACTCATCCTCTCGGTTCTACACAAACTTTGTATATGAACTTCTTAAGGTCATTTTTCTTTCTTCTTAACATATAAACTTGACTTAACAAGTCATTAGCATCTAGGCTCATTGACCACACATGTACCCATTATTTTCAACACATAAATAAGGTTTAAAAAACACCTATACACACATATATTTTCGGTTTTAGATTGGTTTACACATAGTAAACTTTAAAGCATGAAAGAGTAATAAGTATAATTACCTTAATATAGTCACAAGAATATTTCACCAGCTACCCCGCTCCTTCTAGTCTCTATATATATATTACTATAGGTTATATTTTTGTTCATAAAATTCCTTAAACCACCTAACATAACTCTTAAGCACTTAATGGTGTAATTACCTCTTGAAACTTGGTTTCTCCCCTTGAAATTAGCCTTGAGCTCACGGCAGCCCTTGGGTTAACCCATTTTGTAAACGCTTACACCATGAAAACAAGTCAAGTTAGTGACTCTCCTAAGTGGCTATTTTTAAGGAATTTTAAACATGAGTTTCTTTGACATTATGGGATTGACTTCACCTTGTTGTTTGGGGTGTTCAAGGGTGATTTTCGGTCACCTAAACTGAAATACCCCTGACTTAAAAATGGTGATTAATTATCCTAATATGAGAGTTAGAGCCCTAATGCCTAAAGAACATTGGTGAAGAAAGTAAAACCTAAAGAAAGAGAAAAAACACGTAAAAGGCGTAAAACGTAAAAACGTGCGTTACGCAACCATTGGAGGCATATGACCTCGACTAGGGTCCTAGATCGATTCCTAGGGCTTAGTAACACACTAAGAACATGTGGGAACAATTCTTGAAGAAAACGAATCCATATAGTGGGTTAAAACGTAAACGGAGTCCTAAAGCCATTTTCGAGAAAACCCAGAAATGTGACTTTAAGTGGTTTAATGGACTCGTATAAATTATAGTTGATCATATAACTATAATTAAACACTAATGAAGGTTTAAGAACCATTAAATAAATAAACGGAAAAATCCGGAAAACAGGCCCGGTTGATGAATAATGCCAAACCGGGGGTTTAAGAGCGTTTCTTGCGAAAAGACAAAAATACCCCTGCCCATGTATAATAGGGGGCCGGTTTCGTAGGTGATGACTCACCCTTCTCTTTTTCAAATTGACTTCTTATTAGTGAGGAGAAGAGACAAATAAAGTAAAAAACAAAAGTACATATTTACTTTTCCTCTCTCTCTCTCTGTAACACCCTACTAATAACACCACACTTAGCCATTAATCGCAGCGGAAATCACATCATAAACATTGACTATTTCAATGGGTGTTACACGCCGTTAGCCACCCACGTGGCTAACAAGGCTATTACTTACACAACGTACGGTCTGATGGACAAGATTACCGAGCATTACACTTTACATTTACAAATCCATTGTAAAACTGAATACAAATACATCTACAATCCAAACTGTACCGAGTCTAATACATTTCATCATCGATATCACGCTAAACTAAATAACCACCCATACATAAACAATTACCCCGTCCTACTCTCGAACGGCTACCAGCTTCATTGTACCTGAAAAGTAATGGGGGCCCCCAAAGGGGGTCAGCACCTTTGCTGGTATGGTAATCCCAGCCCGCATGCTACCGGGCCACTGAAATACCCCAAACCTTAATAAGTTGTTTAAACATTAAATTATGATATTGTAAGACTAAAAAGAGTCTTAGAAACATTAGTAAACAATTTAGTAAATAGTAAATACAATTAATTGCCTAAAAGGCAATATGGGCAAAAATATGCTCTAAGCTTGGGATAGTCTTGGTTAAGACTTAATGAACTTACAAAAACCTTACTTATATATTAATGAGCCTATTAAATCAATTACCAAAGAAAACAAAGCTTGGAACAAGTTAAAACACAAAATATGCTTTAAGGAGTCTTAAAGCACGTTTTTGAAAAATTGTCTTGTAATGAGTTTTGAATGGCTAAATGTCCATCATTACTCTTTAATTAATATGTGTACTACTTAGTATCACATTTGGAAGTTTAAATCAATGGGAAATCAAATATTTCACTTCTATGTGCCTTGTTTTTATGAATAGTGACTTTTATAAGCTAGTTTGTAACATATGTAATATTAAGTAATTAAATGAGTTAACAAAGACCAAAATACCCCTTATAAATAAAGGGGGCCTGTTTTTCTAAGTGTGGTGACTCACCTCTCTCTTGTTAACTTGTTAAGTAATAAAGAATGACTACCTAGTTACTATTTACTTATTAAGTACAAATATCTACTAAAGGCAATGACAATCAATCATTCTCTTCATCCCCTCATTCTCACCGTATCCCATCTCCTTCCTTGCTCTCTTTCACGGTTTGAAGCAGCTCACCACAGACTTCATCTTCAAATCCTTGTAACTCCTAGCTCACTGGCCAAATCAAAAACTAAGACCACCAATCTTAGTCTCATCAAGCTCTTCAACTTGGTCCTTTCAAATCTTCAAGAGCTCCATTTTGGTGCCAAGAGGAATCTCCATGGAAGCTTGAGTTCATCTTTTCACATATTATTGTTCTCCTTTGCTTCAGGGTAAGGAAACTCAAAGAAAAATGGTGTTTCCTCCATGTTTTATGTTGTCCGAAAAATTACCTTAAATGGTTTCTTTATATTGCCTTGTTCTAGCTTCATTCCAACCATTCAAGACTAGGTGGAGTCCTCTCTGACACATATCCAAACTCTTTTCAAGTTCTAAGGTAAAACGATCACCTAAGTGTTCTAAGACAATATGTGTACTAAGGTTTATAATGATGAAGCACAAGCTTGTATACTCATTACCTTGCTTGTATATTGTTTAGAAGTTGACAAGCAAGCAAGTATCCTTACCGATTTCTGAAACAGAAAGAAGTTGTGAGGAAAAGAGGTAAATATGCTAAGCTAAAATAGCTTATAATGCCTTAGGAAGAATGAGCTTATGTTGTTTATTGAAACTACCTAAAGAGCCAATGGTAAATGACTCAGTAAAATGTTCTCAAAGAGACTAGTAAAAGGACATATGTATTGTTGTGTGTATTTGCAGGTCAAAGGCAAATATGTTGTGGGAAATTCAGTGTTTAAGATTTAAGCATTTTAAGGGCCTAAGTGCCATGCAATTAAGTTATGCACTATATTGTAAGTGGTGTATATTTGGTGAAGTTTGTGTATAAGAGTGTTCTTGATGGATATTAGTGTTCTAGTATGTTTTAATGGTGAAGACATTGTGTTATGGCTTAGTGATATTCTAGGAGAGTCCATGTCGAAATTTTGGAATGTCCAAGAAGATCTAGGTATTTATATAAGGTTTGGGAACTAGAAGTGTTAGGAATGACTAGGTGTTTTACAAGAAAAGATGCTTGGAATGATGTTTTAGTAAGGAGAAAACATTTAGGGATAGTGGTTATCATGGGTGGAAACACCATTTGGAACCTTGTAGGAAATGTTATAAGTGTTGATGGATTTTATAAGAAGATTGAGTAACAAGTTTGATAAGGACCTAGGTGTGTTTAAGATGATATTTTGTCATGAGAATATCCTAAGATCATTTGGGAAGTTATACATATAATGGGTGTAAAGAACTAATGCAACAAGGCTTGAAAATGCATTTTTAACAATTCTGTAGCTTGGGTCCGGGACCTAGGTTATGGGTCATGTCCCGGACCAGGTATGAAAAACAGGCCGTGAGTTTCTATGACAATGTGGTCCGGGACTTGGGTCTTACAAGGACCCGGACCACCCCTAAATAAGCCCCGAGAGTTTTTGCCTAGAATGGTCCGGGACCTAGGACTTGTATGAAGTCCCGGACCACCCCATTAAAAGAGGCCGAGGAATTTGTTAAGTGTAGGTCCGGGACCTTAGTTGGGGACCAAGTCCCGGACCACTATATAAACTTGGTTTTAGGTTATTAAATGATGTCTAAAGGTGGGGATAAGTTAGAGATGATGTTATAAAGTTATGTAGGTCATGTTAGGAGTGTTATAATGACATTTTAAAAGATGAGAAGCCAAAACAAAGGTGGAAATAAGATAACTAGAGATGTGAAGTAGAAATGTTAACAGTGGACTAGTGCGTTAATTAACCGACGTTTACTAAATGTGTATAGGATTCTCTCAAGGTGGAAAACCAGTCGACGCAGGACCAAGGTATGGTTTTCTTGCAGTCCGTTGCCTACCGGTTTACACCGGCTGTGTGCTGTTTGTTTTCTGTGTTTTATGACCTTGTAAGACTAAGTCATGTAACGAGTTTACAGTTGTTCATATTATCATGTTGTTGAGATGTGACTCATTCCCTTGTGTGTCTAACAAGACTTTACCACTTGTATGTGGCCTGTGTGTTTGTATTGCAATGTTGTACTTCTAACAAGTGCTAACGGGGAAGTGAGGAGTCCGGTAGTTCCGGCCACGCGTGGTGAGTATGGGAGTCGATGTCATTTACCGGTTCGATTCTTTGTATGTTGAGGTTGTTTTCCAATTTGGTTTCAATCTTCCCTTTAGCTTATCCAAGGCTATTTTACTGACTCACGTCGGGCCACAGGGGCATACTATGTTTATTCGGTGTGCTTGGGATCACTATATCCGACACACCTTGTGATTAAGCTATCCGTTCAATTTTAAATGACGGTACGAGTTAGTAATGGAGTTTAGCATGAGTTTGGCAACAACCTCTAGGCTCTCCATGTGATTTAACTTGTTGGTTCGATTCCTAAAAGGATTCGTTCTTGTGTGTTATGTGTGAAGTTATTTGCTATGCAATATTCTTGCTATGCTAATGTATATATGTTGTTGTTGTGTAAAATGAATGCCATGTTATCATGACAAATAGTTACGCGTATCCCGGTAGCCGATGGGCTGCGCGTTAACCATACCAGCAAGTGTTGCTGACCCCCTTTGGGGGCTCTGTTTATTTGCAGGATGAGGATCGAAGAAGCGGAGTGGCTTTAGATCTAGGCTAAGAAATACTTTGGCTAAATTTTGGATGTCGGGCCCGGGATGCGCCTGTGCTCCCGTGGCAATATATATTTCAGTTTGTTGACAGTATACAGTGGAAGTTTACAGTGACAGTGTATAATATGGGTTGTAAGTTAAATACTCGGTAATGTGAATATGTACTTATGGTTTTAGTTCTATGCTCGGGAGTCTGATCATCAGACCGGTACAACTTGTATTTATTCAGCCTTGTTAACCACGTGGGTGGTTGACGGCGTTGTAGCACCAATCGTTTAGTTATTGTTTAGTTGTTTAATTTCCGCTGCGATTCCAGTTATTATTAAGTGCGTAGTAGGGGTGTTACAAAAAGTGGTATCAGAGCGAAGTATCGCTTTGATGACTAGAATACCGAGCTTAAGTATATACCGAGTTAGGAAATCTAGCAATAGTTACTAAGTGAACAGTTATGGATAGGTTAGCCACTAACTAAGTGTGGAAATACCTTAAAGTCGGGAAAGCGTTACAACCGTTGGACCGATAAGTGTGCAAGCATATTGCTAATAAATGTTCGTGTGAATTCAGATGTCAGGTAGACCACGTGGTAGAGGCCGCGGACGCGGTACCGATGAAACTGGGGACCAGGGAGAGAACCCTACGGCACAAGTTATGGCCGACGCTGTTGCGGCCGCCGAAACCCAGATGGTCCCACAGTGAGTAGCTGCGGTGCAGCAGGGGCAACAGCCCGGAGTTCAACCACCACCGCCACCGCCAAGAGAGACCAACTGGGTCAAGGCGTTGGCTGATGATTTAAGACCACCGTCGTTCAGTAGGGAGACCGACCCTGGTAAGCTGGAGGCGTACATCTCTGAGATGGAGACCGCCTACGAGACCTTGAATGTGCCCGAGGAGGTCAAGGTCCGTCTTGCCGCTTACTACCTGAAGGGTTCGGCACAGAGTTGGTGGAAGCTAGTAAGGGAGGGCAGAGTTGCTGATCCGACCTTTCAGTGGAGGGAGTACACGGCTCTGCTGCGAGCCAAGTATTACCCGATACACGTGCAAGAGGCTAAGCGCCTGGAGCTGGACAATTTGAGGCAAGAGGATAAGATGACGGTAGATGAGTACTACTCAGCCTTCATTGGACTTATCCACCTGTTACCGGATCTGGGTTACTCAGACCGAATTCTAGTGAACCGTTTCTACAACGGACTGAGCTACCGCCTACGCTATGGCATGGGGCCTAGTGGATATACTACCTTGCAGGTAACGGAACAACAGAGTGATGTGAATAAGTATGTGCAGTGTGTTAATGTGATTGTGAGTTTATTTTGCGGGGCATAACTAACACCCTAAATATAGGAGTGCTATCATGCCGCTGCTATAGTTGAGATCACCGTCTGTCTTAGGGACGAGGAGAATGCGCTTAAGCGCAAGGCCACGAGCGAGGGTCAAAGCACGCAAGGGTTTGGGGGTGGAAAGAAGAAAAAGCCATACCCTCAGCCCCAGAAAGGACAGCAACAGGGTGGCAAGGGCCAGGCCCAACCACCACTGCCGAGGAGCCGTTACAGCTCACCACTTATGCATACGCGGCTAAGCCCCTGCGCTCTCAGCCATTCAAGGGTAACCAATTGATTCTGAATAACGAGTTTAAGTGTGTGATATTATGATGTGAAGTGTGTACTGAGTGTGTGATGTGTTAGCAGCTAGCACGGGCTCTGGACCGGAGCGCCACTATTACTGTAAGTGGTGCAACGGAGATCACCCCTGCAAGGACTGCAAGGGAAACGATGTGCAGTGCAGATTCTGCAAGAAGATGGGGCATCGTGACTACGAGTGCTTCCAGAACCCGAATGGCAGAAACTACAAGCCTAGGGGACAGTGGAAGGGTAAGGCAGCTGCGATTACCGATGGCCCGAAGTCGGCTAATCAGCCACCCACCGACCAGAGGTATACTGATGCCCAGAAGGGGAAGGGATCGGGATCCAGCAAGGCCACCCTGAATGTGGTGGACCGGTCGGGCACCAGGACCTCTTCAGACCAGGTACCGCCTAAACCGTTGAATGAAATAAGTGATTGCATACCGCATTACATGCATGCGTGTTAGTGAGTCCAAATGTATTACCATGTGAGTAAAGAATTAAAGTATAATGTGAAAGCCACCTAAGTTAGGTAATTTGAAACATAGGAACCTTCAATATTTGCTATCCAATCCCACCCACACCAAACCCTGAAGAAACCACCATTAGCATCACCGACTTCCCAATGGAGCAATGTCAGGTCATCCAGCCAGGTATGAAAATCTTAAATGGATACCTGACACCGGAAGCACAAATCCACATCATCGGACGATGCGACGAACTGGGAACGGCACCAGGAGGTTTCTACACACCCGAGTACCCGAGTGGGTCAAAAATGAAATTGAAGATGATGTGCATGGGTAAGGACTGGAATCCTTACACCAAGACATATCAAGACAAGCGAGCGAGGATGGAGCAACTGTACCAAGTATACCTGAGGAATTCCTTGCGGTTGTTAACCACGCCGTGGGAATTGCTCAGCAAGTTGAATCTGATTCAATACCAAGTGTAAAAGCAGATTTGTGTATGTGAACGTCTACCAGAAAGGAGGACGTTTAGGTTTTTACACCAAGATAAGGACGAGTCACCCGAGTCTCTAAGTAAGGGAGTACCCGTGGTGTCTTGGTCCATTGGTGTGATACCGCAGGGTTATGTACGGTGAGCAGAAGCGTGGTGATCTCGCAAAGAAGTTGATATTGAAATCAGGAGATGTGTTAATCATGGGTGGGCAGTCAAGGATGTTATACCACGGTATCAAGAAGATCAAACTGAATACCGCACCTTCGACAGTGATCAATGCCACACACATGAAACCCGGACGTTTGAATTTGACCTTCAGACAGTTTTAGCCCTGTGTAATATTGTAATGTGTTAAACCAGTGTATGTTGGGGATGTTATGTGTTAATTATATCATCAGTGTAAACCAACTAGTGGTGTAAAGGGAATGTTAATGAATAAAGTGGAGTTGTTTTGAAATGGTGTTTTGTTAACTATTATACTATATATATAAGTTTGCCAATTAATCAGGCTGTGCACTCGGAACGGGAGGTATACTGAGTGTCTGCAATGAAGCAGAAGCCGGCATAAGCGGCACAATCCTCACCGGTACCTTCCCAGTTAATGGTGTGGATGCATCGATCTTGTTCGACTCCGGAGCCTCACATACGTTCATTTCGCTATCTTTTGCGAAGAGGCTGGGGTTAGACGGTGAAGAGATGCCTGACTTCCTAGTCACTCTCCCGTCGAAAGAGCGGATCAGGTGTGCCCGCTACCACCGAGGTGTTGTTGTACGAATCAGAGATGAGGAGTTTCCAATCGACTTGATAGAATTCGATGGACTTGGTTTTGATGTGATTATCGGGATGAACTGGTTGGAGCGGTACAAGGGCAGAATCCTGTGTGCCGAGCATCGACTGCTTCTTCGGAGTCCGTCTGGGGTTACTATATCATACCGCCAGAGGCCCAGAGAGCCTTCGACTCAGATCATCACCGCCATGGCTATGTATCGTGAACTACGACGAGGGAATGATGTATACCTCTGCTATGTCCAGGACATAGAGAGAGACCCAGAGTTTAGCCCAG
Source organism: Limonium bicolor (assembly GCA_023374045.1). Lineage (NCBI taxonomy): Eukaryota > Viridiplantae > Streptophyta > Magnoliopsida > Caryophyllales > Plumbaginaceae > Limonium > Limonium bicolor. The sequence continues at coordinate 92,962,526 of CM041779.1, forward strand.
ATGTGCCGGTAGTGTCGGAGTTTCCTGATGTATTCCCAAAGGAACTGCCGGGCATGCCGCCAGCACGGGAAATTGAGTTTGAGATTGATTTGGTTCCGGGCACCGGACCAATAGCGAAGGCGCCCTATCGTATGGCTCCAGCAGAGATGACTGAGCTCAAGGAGCAGCTGAGAGACCTACTTGACAAGGGATTTATCCGCCCTAGCGTTTCACCATGGGGAGCGCCGGTCCTCTTCGTGAAGAAGAAGGACGGTAGCCTCCGCCTTTGTATTGACTATCGAGAGCTGAATGCAGTTACGGTGAAGAACCGTTATCCTTTACCGCGCATCGACGACTTGTTTGATCAGTTGAGAGGAGCATCAGTATTCTCCAAGATAGATCTACGATCCGGTTATCATCAGATTGCCGTCAAGGACAGTGATTGAGAAGACAGCGTTCAGAACCAGATATGGACATTATGAGTTTACGGTTATGCCGTTTGGTTTATCCAATGCACCAGCTAAGTTCATGGACCTAATGAACCGCTTGTTCCAAGATCAGTTGGACAAGTCAGTAGTAGTCTTCATCGACGACATACTTGTGTATTCGAAATCAAGAGGTGAGCATGAAAGCCACCTGAGAAATGTGTTACAGACGTTGAGAAAGAATCAGTTATATGCGAAATTTTCTAAGTGTGAATTTTGGTTGGACCAAGTTTCCTTTCTTGGTCATGTGATTTCTGAGGCCGGGATCGCTGTTGATCCGGCAAAGATAGATGCAGTGCGCACCTGGCCTAGGCCGAAGACAGTTACCGATATCAGGAGCTTCCTCGGTCTGGCAGGTTATTATAGGAGGTTTGTGAAGGACTTCTCCAGTGTCTCGAAGCCGATGACTTCCTTGATGAAAAAGGATGCTCCATTCGAGTGGACAGACGACTGCGAGAGTTCTTTTCAGAAGCTTAAAGATGCTCTGACATCTGCACCAGTCCTGACTATACCAGACGGTCCAGATGGTTTTGAGGTCTATTGCGACGCATCAGGTAAGGGTATGGGTTGTGTGTTGATGCAACACGGGAAGGTCGTAGCATACGCCTCCCGGCAGCTGAAGAAACACGAAGAGAACTACCCTACTCACGATTTAGAACTGGGTGCCATTGTCTTCGCACTGAAGATATGGCGACATCATTTGTATGGGGTAAGCGTGACAATTATTCCGACCACAAGAGTTTAAAGTACTTGTTCACTCAAAGGAGTTGAACATGAGACAAAGAAGGTGGGTTGAATTTTTGAACGATTATGACATTAACTTGCAATACAAAGAGGGAAAAGCAAATGTGGTAGCTGACGCACTGAGTCGCCGAGCACACTCTCTCCATTCGCTGGTCTCTCATACTAGCTTGGTTGAAGAGGTGCGGAGTGCTCAGATGACGGATCAGTATATGTTGGAGATTAGACAGAAACTTATTGATGGCACATTCGAGGGTCAGAAGTATGACTTCAGACTCCATGACGATGATTTGATTAGGCTTAATGGCCGACTGTGTATTCCGAGGAGTAGCGCTGAACTGAAAGAGCGCATACTGAGTGAATCCCATTGTTCTACGACATCGATTCACCCCGGAGCTTCAAAGATGTATAAGGGTATGAAACGTTATTTTTGGTGGGCTGGCATGAAAAAGGATGTGAATGATTATGTGTTAAGGTGTCTCACTTGTCAGAAGGTCAAGTTTGAGCACCGACGGCCTGGTGGTATGGTGCAGCCAATGCCAGTGCCTGAGTGGAAGTTCCATGACATTTCTATGGACTTCGTAGTAGGGCTTCCGCCTACAAGGGGAGGTCTGAATATGATTTGGGTTGTTGACCGACTGACCAAGGTGGCCCGATTCATTCCGATGAAGGACACCTGGAAAGTGGCAAGACTTGCAGAGCTCTTCGACAGAGAAATTGTAAGACATCATGGGGTACCGAAAACAATTGTATCTGACAGGGATACCAGGTTCTTATCGAGGTATTGGAGATCCACACGAGAAGCACTAGGTACCGAACTGAAATTGAGTACGGCGTTTCACCCACAGACAGATGGTCAGAGTGAGCGCACCATCCAGACACTTGAGGATATGTTACGTGCATGTGCACTTGACTTTCAGACCAGCTGGATTGATAGGTTACATCTGATTGAGTTTAGCTATAACAACAGTTATCATGCTTCGATCAAGATGTCTCCTTTCCAGGCTTTGTACGGTAGACCATGCCGCACGCCATTATGCTGGGATGAGTCGAGTGAGACGGTCATTATAGGACCAGAATATCTGGAACAAGTTCAGGCAGAAGTTCGCCAGATCCGGGCTAACATGAAAGCAGCTCAGGATAGACAGAAGTCGTACGCAGATGTACGCAGACGTGACCTAGAGTTCGCCGTGGGCGATCAGGTGTTTCTTAGAGTATCCCCCATGAAGGGAGTGTTTCGTTTTGGCCAGAAAGGCAAGTTGAGCCCAAAATATGTGGGGCCTTATGTTGTGACGGAGCGGATAGGACCGGTAGCTTACCGACTTGATTTACCTGCTGAGCTGGGCAAGGTACATGATGTATTTCATGTGTCCCAGTTGAAGAAATATATGTCTCATCCGTCTCATGTACTTCAGCCTGAAAGGCTAACCTTAGAGCCGACCATGCGATCAGTGGAGACCCCGTACGGATTCTGGATACTAAGACTCGAGACACTCGCCATAAGTCTGTGACTGGTGAAGGTCCTCTAGTCTAACCAGGACGTCGAGGAGGCCACTTGGGAGCTGGAAGAAAAGATGAAGGCGAAGTACCCGTCATTGTTTACTTCTTAGTGTTTATATGTATAGGGTACGGGGCGTACCCCTATTTTAAGGGGGGTAGAGCCGTTTCGGTTATGAGTGTACGGCATGTATTTGAATACATTGTCTATGTGTTGTTTATGTCATGTTGTCATATTGTTATGTTACAGACCGTTGTGTCTGAGTGATGTTATGTTGTTAGGACCTTGTGTCCGATATTATGTAAGTATGTTGTTGATGTTGTTATGGAAGTATTGTTTCATAAGTGATTCCCATGTTTTAAGATTTAAGATATGTGGGAAGTGTGAACTTTGGGGACAAAGTTTTTTAAGGGGGGTAGATTGAAATACCCCAAACCTTAATAAGTTGTTTAAACATTAAATTATGATATAGTAAGACTAAAAAGAGTCTTAGAAACATTAGTAAACAATTTAGTAAATAGTAAATACAATTAATTGCCTAAAGGGCAATAAGGGCAAAATATGCTCTAAGCTTGGGATAATCTTGGTTAAGGCTTATTGAACTTACCAAGACCTTATATATATTAATGAGCCTATTAAATCAATTACCAAAGAAAACCAAGCTTGAAAACAGTTAAAACACAAAATGTGCTTTAAGGAGTCTTAAAGCACGTTTTTGAAAAATTGTCTTGTAAATGAGTTTTGAATGGCTAAATGTCCATCATTTCTTTAATTAATATGTGTACTACTTAGTATCACATTTGGAAGTTTAAATCAATGGGAAATCAAAAATTTCACTTCTAAGTGCCTTGCTTTTATGAATAGTACTAAATAAGCTAGTTTGTAACATATGTTAACATAAGTAATTTAATTGATCAAAGGCTGGGTAACCCCTTATATATATGGGGGCCGGTTTTGTATGTGGTGAGTCACCACCCTTGTCAATTAAGTAATAAAAATAAGTAAAGACTATTTGCTTTTGGTAACAAATATCTTCAAAAGCAACTACAATCATGATTCTCTTCTCCCTTCATTTCCCGTATCCCATCTCCTTCCTTGCTCTCTTTCACGGTTGAAGCAGCTCACCACCAGACTTCATCTTCAAATCCTTGTAACTCCTAGCTCACTTGGCCAAATCAAAAACTAAGACCACCAATCTCTTAGTCTCATCAAGCTCTTCAACTTGGTCCTTTCAAATCTTCAAGAGCTCCATTTTGGTGCCAAGAGGAATCTCCATGGAAGGAGCTTGAGTTCATCTTTTCACATATTATTGTTCTCCTTTGCTTCAAGGTAAGGAAACTCAAAGAAAAATGATGTTTCCTCCATGTTTTGTGTTGTCCGAAAATTACCTTAAATGGTGTCCTTATATTGCCTTGTTCTAGCTTCATTCCAACCATTCAAGGACTAGGTGGAGTCCTCTCTTGACACATATCCAAACTCTCTTCAAGTTCTAAGGTAAAACGATCACCTAAGTGTTCTAAGACAATATGTGTACTAAGGGTTTATAATGAGATGAAGCACAAAGCTTGTATACTCATTACCTTGCTTGTATATTGTTTAGAAGTTGACAAGCAAGCAAGTTCCTTACCGACTTCTGAAACAAGAAAGAAGTTGTGAGGAAAAGAGGAAAGGTAAATATGCTAACCTAAAATAGCTTATAATGCTTTAGGAAAATGAGCTAATATTGCTTGTTGAAACTACCTAAAGAGCCAATGGTAAATGACTCAGTAAAATGTTCTCAAAGAGACTAGTAAAAGGACATATGTATTGTTGTGGGTATTTGCAGGTCAAAGGCAAATATATTGTGGGAAATTCAGTGTTTAAGATTTAAGCATTTTAAGGGCCTAAGTGCCATGCAATTTAAGTTATGCACTATGTTGTAATGTGGTGTATATTTGGTGAAGTTTTGTGTATAAGAGTGTTCTTGATGGATATTAGTGTCTAGTGTTTAATGGTGAGACATGTGTTATGGCTTAGTGATATTCTAGGAGAGTCCATGTCGAAATTTTGGTAATATCCAAGAAGTTCTAGGTATTTATATAAGGTTTGGGAACTAGAAGGTGTTGGGAATGACTAAGCGTTTTACAAGAAAAGATGCTTGGAAGATGATGTTATAGTAAGGAGAAAACATTTTGGGATAGTGGTTATCATAGGTAAGAAACACCATTTAGAAACCTTGTAGGAAATGTTATAAGTGTTGATGGATTTTATAAGAAGATTGAGTAACAAGTTAGATAAGGACCTAGGTGTGTTTAAGATGATATTTTGTCATTAGAATATACCTAAGATCATTTGGGAAGTTTATACATATAATGGGTGTAAAGAACTAATGCAACAAGGCTTGAAAATGCGTTTTTAACAATTCTGTAGCTTGGGTCGGGGACCTAGGTTATGGGACATGTCCCGGACCAGGTATGAAAAACAGGCCGTGAGTTTCTATGACAATGTGGTCCGGGACTTGGGTCTTGTACAAGGACCCGGACCACCCCCTAAATAAGCCCCGAGAGTTTTTGCCTAGAATGGTCCGGGACCTAGGACTTGTATGAAGTCCCGGACCACCCCATTAAAAGAGGCCGAGGAATTTGTTAAGTGTAGGTCCGGGACCTTAGTTGGGGACCAAGTCCCGGACCACTATATAAACTTGGTTTTAGGTTATTAAATGATGTCTAAAGATGGGGATAAGTTAGAGATGATGTTATAAAGTTATGTAGGTCATGTTAGGAGTGTTATAATGACATTTTAAAAGATGAGAAGTCAAAACAAAAAGTGGAAATATAACTAGAGATGTGAAGTAGAAATGTTAACAGTGGACTAGTGCGTTAATTAACCGACATTACTAAATGTGTATAGGATTCTCTCAAGGTGGAAACCAGTCGAAGCAAGGACTAAGGTATGGTTTTCTTGCAGTCGTTGCCTACCGGTTTACACCGGCTTGTGTGTTGTTTGTTTTCTGTGTGTTTTGACCTTGTAAGACTTAAGTCATGTAACGAGTTTACAGTTGTTCATATTATCATGTTGTTGAGATGTGACTCATTTCCCTTGTGTGTGTCTAACAAGACTTTACCACTTGTATGTGACCTGTGTGTTGTATTGCAATGTTGTACTTCTAACAAGTGCTAACGGGGAAGTGAGGAGTCCGGTAGTTCCGGCCACGCGTGTGAGTATGGGAGTCGATGTCATTTACCGGTTCGATTCTCTTTGTATGTTGAGGTTGTTTTCCAATTTGGTTTCAATCTTCCCTTTAGCTTATCCAAGGCTATTTTACTGACTCACGTCGGGCCACAGGGGCATACTATGTTTATTCGGCGTGCTTGGGATCACTATATCCGACACACCTTGTGATTAAGCTATCCGTTCAATTTTAAATGACGGTAGCGAATTATGTAACGAGCTTAGCATGAGTTTGGCAACAACCTCTAGGCTCTCCATGTGACTTAACTTGTTGGTTCGTTTCCTAAAAGGATTCGTTCTTGTGTGTTATGTGTGATGTTATTTGCTATGCAATATTCTTGCTATGCTAATGTATATATGTTGTTGTTGTGTAAAATGAATGCCATGTTATCATGACAAATAGTTGCGCGTATCCCGGTAGCCGATGGGCTGCGCGTTAACCATACCAGCAAAGGGTTGCTGACCCCCTTTGGGGGCTCTGTTTATTTGCAGGATGAGGATCGAAGAGGCGGAGTGACTTTAGATCTAGGCTAAGAAATACTTTGGCTAAATTTTGGATATCGGGCCCGGGATGCGCCTGTGCTCCCGTGGCAATATATATTTCAGTTGTTGACAGTATACAATGGAAGTTTACAGTGACAGTGTATAATTATGGGTTGTAAGTTAAATACTCGGTAATGTGTATATGTACTTGTGGTTTTAGTTCTATGCTCGGGAGTCTGATCATCAGACCGGTACAACTTGTATTTATTCAGCCTTGTTAACCACGTGGGTGGTTGACGGCATTGTAGCACCAATCGTTTAGTTACTGTTTAGTTGTTTAATTTCCGCTGCGATTCCAGTTATTATTAAGTGCGTAGTAGGGGTGTTACAGCCACACATAACTATTTGTCGTATGAGCATGCAGTTAATTACATTTAAAACATACATGAAAACTATACACACATATCATGCTCATAAATCACACATCCAATGAACAGGATACAACATAAGATTAACGCATCACATTGGTTAGATCACTTTATTGTGTTCTTGACCCTTGGGGGTTCTACCCTAATGGAACTATTCCTTGTTAGACGACACATACCCATTTAATCGGGTTATACTTAACTACCCCTTATATTTGTACGGGTTGATTTCGGAGATCAATATACACAACATAACAACATACTTCACACAATAACATGTATACAACTTAACACTGTTCTTCTTAAAGAACGTACACTTTACTTAGGATGTGTCGGAGGAAATATAAGTCCGAGCACACCGTACACATTTACTTCACTTAGATGGGTCGGCCGTAATAGGGCCGATCACACCATACACAATTTCCCCTAGCTCCAATAGTGATGAGATAGGTAAGCTTTGGTTAAGCTTGTGGGCGGTTGTAATCCAAGGAAGAAAAACAACCTTAACATAACAGTATTCCCCCTAGCCCCGAGTAATAATCAAGGTAGGTAAGCTTTGGTTAAGCTTGTGGGTGATTGTAATCCAAGAAGGAAAACAACCATAACATAAAAGAGTGGGAGTTAATTCACATATATACATCAACTCCCAAACAACACGCGCGACCGGAACGACCGGATTCCTCACCCCCCATAATATATACATATTAGTTAGAAGTTCCTTTATGGAACTTAAAACATACATGCACCATTTGGTGTTTCAAGTTTGGTTAATCACACACAAGGGAGGTAACATCCCATTCGACAAACATGGACAACAACATTCGTTAAACAACGATACATTAAACAAAGGCAACACACAACTCACATAATCCACAATGTACAACTAAGGCACAAATAGCCGTAGTTAGTACGTTCCCGTGGGTTGGGACGTTTAATCCGAATACCGGTCTCTTATGTGATCCTAGAGTCGGTTAGCTACGGTTTAACACATAATTAAGGTTAAACGGTATCGGAACTATTTACGCCACATAAATGAATTACTGTAAACTTATTACATGACTTATCTTACAAGGTGGCAAACATACAGAAAAACACATTGGCATACAAGCCGGTGTAACCCGGTAGGACACAGGTTGCAAGAAAACCATACCTGTCACCGTGGGGAATTACTTTACCGGGTGTTCTCACGTTCCTCGGTTCACACTTGTTCCTCATGTCTTACTCTTGAACCACTATTTACATGTCAAATGGTTCAATTAATATTAAGGCATTACGGTAGGTACATAATTGCTATTCCCGTACTTACCCCGTTATCCCGTTATTTCGGTTTAACTTTGTGTACCTTCCAACACTTGTTTATACTTCTTAGGACCTTTAAAAGTCACCAAACAAGGCCTTAACAACATCCAAAACCATTACCCATCAATCCCCCACCTTTAGAACACTTTAAAACACATTTTAGGCCATTTTTGGTCTGGTCCGGGACTTGGTCCGGACCCAAGGTCCCGGACCACCTCTGTAATGCACTTTCGGCTCATTTTTGACATTGGTCCTGGACTTAAGTCCCGGACCAATTCCTGCATTCACTCTCGGCATGTTTTTTGATGCGGTCCGGGACTTGGTACATATCCTAGGTCCCGGACCCTGCTAAAAACTGCTACAAAGGTCATTTTTCAACCCCAAATCAACCCTTAATCCACCCCTAATCATTCCATAAACTTTCCATAAGTTTCCTACATAATTAAACACCTCAAAACATGCTCTAAACCTCTCCAAATCTTTGGTTTAATCCACCACCCAATTCTTGCTCAAATTCAACAAACTCACTTTTCACATTCTTGCATTTTGCACACTTGTGCATTTATATTTCCTTTTGATAGTTCTTACCTCCTACCAAACTTACCAAATCCATCAATGACCATTACCAATCATTCCTACATAAATGCACTTCTAAAACCCACATTCACTCCTTGTTTCACAAGTTACAAACACCAACTCTTTTTCTTGAGATTCCAAGTTACCAAGCATCATTATGCTACAGATTTTGTACTCTCTTATCTCCATTCTCCATCTACCATTATAAGGCCATTAATCTACTCTACTCAACACTATAAACACCAAGGTTCTCCCATTCACCAAGCCATCATCAAAACACTCATTTTCTACCAAAATTTCGCCATAACCTTCCCATAAACCTAACACATCCATTTCCATCAATTCTCATCATTTTCATTCCTAATCTAGCCACACCCTTAAAAGGGTCCTACCAGCACATAATAAATCCAAAATTCAACAATGTCACAATATAGCTCCAAAACTTAATGAACCACAATATAACCACAACTCAAATCATTTTGCTCCAAGGCCCTCAATTCAAACCAACATTTCACAAAATCCCTAACCACAATCAAGCACATTATTGCTCCAGATTTTATTTCATCTTTTATTTTTTTCCCAAACCCAATTCTAAAACAATTAATATAGGCATTAAGGTAGATTTCTACCTTAATTCACAAGTTCTCTTAAATGATCCTCTTGCTCCTCCTCTCTCCCAATTTCGGTCAAGTGGGAATGGAGTTGCCCAACTCCATCCCAACATCCAAGGAACACAAAAAATGTATTCAATCAATTACCTAAACCCTTGAGAAATTTTAATTCAATCAAAGGGCTTAAAACATAAGGTTAGGGTTTACCTTTTGAGCCTTTTAAGAGGGGCTTTCACCCATGAATCAAAGGAGAAACTCCACCCCCTTGGAGGGTTGAACCAAAGCTCCAAAACAAGAAGAAAACAGGGTATAAGAAGTAGCCAAAATCAGCCAAGGCAAGAAAATGAGGAAAATGAGTTTTTCTCTTGAAACTTTTTACCTTGTTTGAAAGTGGAGACTCCAAGCTACCTTTTGATGTCATTTCCTCTTCAAATGGGAAAAACCCATGGGGATGAAACTCATCCCTTTGTAATTTTGAAAAGAGAGGAAGATAGAGGGTGATGAGAGGAGTTCAAATATGTAATCTTTTTTAAATTTGGAGCTTGGATGTAGCTTGGGTGAGCAAGAGAAGAGAGGAGAGAGTAGCCATTGGAGGGCTGCAACAATCGCCAGAGAAGGGAGAAAGGAGAAGAGAGGATACGGTGGGGAAGGAGAAAAGAAAAGAGAGAGAAGAGGGAAATGAGAGGAAAGAGAAAAAGAGGGCACTTTATTGCTTTTTTTTTTAACTTTTCTTTCTTCTTTCTTAGCTAGGTGAGAGTGTGAGTGAGGGCTGTTTAACAATTAAAAGCCGGCCCACATAACTGTTACAAGCTTGAGCGTTTTTCGTCTTTTTACAGAAAACGCTCGTTTATTTACCCGGTTTGGCACTATTCACTAACCGGGCCTGTTTTCCGGAATTTTCTCGTTTCTTTAATTTTATTGGCTACTAAGCTCCCATTAATGTTTATTTATAGTTATTTAATGAACTATAATTTTTACGGGTTCGTTTGACCACTTAAAGTCACGTTTTCGGGTTTTTCGAAAAACGTGCGCTAAAGCTTTATTAGCGTTTTAATACATTATTTAGATCCGTTTTCTTCCGGAATTTTTCCCACATGTTCTAAGTGTGTAATTAGGGTATAAAAATATATTTATAACCCTAGTGAAGGTTATATACCTCCTAAAAATTAAATACGCGTTTTCACATTTTGTGACTTTTACGCATTTTCTTTTTCTTTTTGGTTTTTATTTCTTCACCAATGATCTTAAGGACTTAATTAGCCTTAGAAAATCATAATTACATAATTAATTAACACATTAAGGTTTGGGGTATTTCAATCTACCCCCCTTAAAAGAACTTTGTCCCCAAAGTTCACAACTTCTCATGCACACTGTAATCAGAATACCTGGTTTCCTTGTATGATACAACTTCCATACTAAAACACACTTTTACATAATAACCTCAGACTTAACGGTCCGGGTAACATATCCACATCCATACGTGACATACTTACATAACAACCCTCAGACTCTCTGGTCTGGGTCACATAATAACATTCAGACTCATAGGTCTGGATAATATTTATTACACATATCACACAACATGTCTTAGCATGTATAACAAACAGAAATACGTTTTCCATCTCTCCATGGGCTCGAGTCCCATGTTGAGTAGATATACACTGTGATCCCGTAGAACCCGGTCGCGATGGACACCTTCTGGTCCCCGTTCCTTTGGGAGATCAAAAGAATCACATACATTTTTAAAATATACTTCTCATGTCAGCGGTCCGAAGACAAAGGCTCATACGTCCTCAGCTCGTGAGCAAGTAATACAAAAATATTCCTTATAAGGTTAAGTGGAACGAAATCCTTTATTGGAAAGTACTAATTGAAATCCTTTTTACCAGGTCAAGTAAAGAAATCCTTCCTTTGAGAATACCATTTAAGAATCTTGGAAATATTAATTGAAGTCTTGAAAATACCAATTGAAATTTTGAAACACCAATTTAAAATCCTTTTTGAAAACGCCATACAACTCCAAGTCCAATTTATGCTAACTGCATCTTATTCTTAAGGCGATTATTTGTGACCACTTATAAAGAGTTTCAAGGATCATCCACCCTGATGTGATCAGCATCAGTCTTGAACTATCTTTCCACCCCAATTTGTGTTTGGCTTCCCTTGATCTCATGATAATCAAGTTTCACCTCCCACTCCATTTTCAACAGCAACTAATTCACGCATGTACCATTTTCTATCTTTCAATCCATTTAGTCATAATCATTACATCTCCAAGGGATACAACTCCGTCTATCAACCATCATCCAGATTCAACTTAATACAAGTTACCTAGGGAAATTAATTCTCACTAGGTTCTATGTCGGAGTCATACCTCTTCATAAATCACAATACTGTATATATATATACTTTTATCAAAATACAATACACGGTTTTACATTTAGTATCATATGAACATACATAGTCGGGTTTTAGTTCCCCGGGAGTTCCTACTCCCTTACACTTGCACTCTCACACATAACAGTTAACAAGGTATATACATTTATCACAATGGTATTCGCATCTTCTGTGCGCAATTACCACAATTAAACCATGAATGAATGCGCATGTTCATATTACATACACACCAATCATCAAAACATTATTTTGTGCTATGCACAACAAAGTTCACGTACACTTGTACGTTAAAACACACTAAGCGGTTTTAGGCTCTACCCCCCTTAAAAGGGATTACGCTCACGTAATCAATCACTGAACAGGTTTAAAATGTTGTGCCGCCGTGAAGTGTCTTAACTTCCACGCGGTCTGTTATACAATGCGTTCTGGTTAGAGGATCTTAACCATTTTAGTCCCTAAACCAAGAATTCTCATTGGAGCTTATTCAACTCATAATCGGTTTCGATTCTGGCCTGTCACGCTTCTAAGCACTGATAATTAGCCATTTACTCATATTCACTATGCACATTCCACATTTGAATCACTGGCATCTGCTGCGCAACTCTGACAACATAGAATTTTGTTTGCTCCATTCGTTATTCTTAATGTATTGCACATCTCCGATTCATCGCCTTTATCTTGTGAATTACGCTTTCTCAACCGACGCATGGTATCTCTTACCGTGCGCTAATTTGGTGAGTTGCAAGCTTTCCATCCACTGTTCAGATACTTACTGCATAGCAGCTGTGTAAGTTCATGATCATTCACTTAGTTTCATCCGACTGTTGTTGGTTGAGGTTGAGCTACTACCTAATATGTAGTGCTCCCTCGGTTATTTCCCACACTTGAAGCATATTACATATTGGTATTTCGTGTTCTGTGTTACTGCAGTCACTTATCACTAGTCATGCCTCCACATTTGGTTCTGTACAAGTATTCCTTCATTTGTACGACCTTACATTTTCTATGCCTCAGTCCTTATAGCGTTATAAGTCTTTTTCCACTACTATCACAATTAACATTCTCACTAAATTCCTAACTATCTCATTCGATCATTACTGCGCAAGTGCAATACCAAAACACTCAGTCATACAGAGTGCAGATGCGTAAACTCTTGGCAGTAAATCTCTTATGGGATTACAATAGGAATGAACACTGTGTTTCACTGAGATGCTTATCTCAGAATACTGGCTACTAATTTACTGCCTAGTTTATTTGTTATCACTTTCCATTGTATCTCCACTGAGTTTAACTCATAATTCTGCTTATTTGCCATACTTCCTTTAACCATACTTATACAACGGTCGCTTATTGCGCACCGCATTCTTACTTCTTGTACAACACTAACTTACATGGCATTCACTCTCACATTAGCTTCTGGTCATGTACTTCCATCATTCGTATTTTTGGTTCGTCATACCTTTGGATGACTACAGAATACACTATTTCCTCGAGTCTTTATGCTCCTTGAGCATTGTTCACTCTACATTTAGCATCCCACACCTATTGTGGTTGCTATTAGACTTATCACTCCTCCGGTCCCCACAACTGGTATAAACATTACTTTTGTATTTTTCTTATTCAAGTCATTATGGGGTATCAATAATGTGGTCAATCCTTAACGTATTTTGAACTTGGTTCACATAACTACCGCTCTCGCGGTTTCACAACATCGAGAGGTATCCCCACTCTTTAAGCAGTGGTTCGTTCTCCGCTCTATTTACTTGTATAACATTAATTCCTGCAATCGATCAAATTTACATAACACATTTGCTTGTGGCTTATAAGCCTCATTGCCTCGAGCTCTGCTCATTATAGGTTGTTCTCACAAATTTTACTTCTCCGTACACCATCACATGGTTTGAAGGTTGTATTGGACTCCTTGACAAGGTCATTGCATCATGCTTCCTTATATGGGATGCCCCTTAAGAATGTCCATTTACCTCGTGACAACTTATGCTTAAACCGGGTATTAGTTTCGACTCTTGTGTTTCTGTCACGACATTTCTTTCAACCATTGTTGACCCAAACACTCTTCCGGACCGCTCCTGGGTGTTACTGGGTTATGCCATTACATCTGGCTTGTACTTGTGGGTACATTTAGTTAACTACCTCGCTTTGCGTTCTTTACTGGTTTACTATCCTCTTCTATGGAGATCGATATTCCCTGGTAGCCCAGGTGATCATTCCGGGAGTTTCATCCCAATCATTGCACATTAACATGTCCATATTAGGTATTTGCCTTGCCATGGATAGGCTAGGTCATCGTTCCAGCTATCATGTTTATCCTTCAGGATCCTTGAGACATATGTGATGTCTTTACATAACAGTCAGTGCACTTCGTGTTTCCTGACTCTCAAACATTTCCTTGAAACGAGTTCACTAACGTCTTAGTCTCGTTAACTTAACTGGGTTCTTTCACTTCAATCATTCGATGGTAATCCGTTGCTTTTGTTTAACTTTTACTGCTGACCGTAGTATGAGTCGACTACTTCCCGTGTTCCTGACTTCACTCGTATACATATGTGGGGTACCCTACTGATACATTGCTACTTACCCGACTATCCCATAAGAAGGTCTGTCAGGCCCACAAGCTCCTATCGGAGTGCAGTCGTCCCACATTTCAGTGAGTACACCGTAGTATCCGTCACATGCCTAGGTGAAGTATTCTGTTGTCAACTCCCTCATATCATCCTATGATAATGCACCTTGGTACCTTCTGAACTTAATTAAGGAAAATTTATCCACCGTCTGTATTAAGTACGAGCTGGATTCCTTCCCTCGGGTTAATACCCTCGGGTTGTAGGATTGTTCTATGGTTGCTCAAATATAACTAGGTGTAACTTACCTACTGTGTGGCGCTGAGGCCGGTGTAGGTCCTTTGGTTTGGTTTTAAAGAAAATCTACAGTTTGAGAGAATTTTTGGCTTGAAAGAAGTCTGAAATAAATATGAGTTTAGAAGAAAATTTGGGTGTGAAAACGGTTTGAAATAAATCTGGGTTTAGAAGAAAACTTGGTTTATAAGAAAATTCTTCCCGGTATTTAAAATGTCTTCACGCTTTGACCAAGTCTAGCTTCTCGCTGACTGGTATATCTTCACATACAATGGTTAGGCACGAAGCCCTTCCAGGTTTCACTCTTCAAATTCTTGGTCTCTTGATTCTATAATCACTTCCTTCAACAATACGGTACCTTACTAGGTAATAGTCATTAAAATTTTCCCGAAAAGCTTCGCTATAGCTGCACTTGCCATGGCAAGTGCGCCATGCCGGCTAGTTGTCGGTTCGACACATACTGGTTTCGATGCTACTTTTATTGTTACCGTGTTCGGTAGCCTTGTTGGCTCCTTTTTTTAACCTTACAGTTTTGGTAATAGACATTCGAGCGACTCTCATTGGTCTTGACATGGTAGTCGTTAACTAGGTGTCTCACCATTCACTTAACTCTGTGTTCTTCCTTAATGTTCATCCCCATGCTTTGCCGTGGTTACCGAGACTTGATTCTTATTTAGGTACTACATCGTAGCCCTATTGAAGTGTTTCACTAATACTCCCATAGTGGTCTAAACTATGATAATCGGGTTTTACAGCCTCTTGGTGTTGTAGGTTTGGAATTATCCAACCTTGACTAATTCCTTATCGGTTTATATCCATTGTCGGTATTATTTAACATTTGTTCCCGTAGACATGTGTCTCGGGTCTGTCGCTCCTCCATTGTCCCGCTTCTGTGCACAGTTAGTGTTTTCTTTCTTGTTTGACTGGGTTTCCTCGACTGCTAGGCATGTCGACCCAGGTGGTCGGAAATTTTGGTCTCTTGTAGTAGGATTCTTAATCTTCCCGCTATTAATGCGGGTAAAGGTGTTCAAACAGTTGCCTCTCTGGGTTCTCAGTTCTTGGAATCTACCGCATGACAGGTTTTGGTTCTTATAGGAATAATTCATAACCGCCATCATCGGGTTGTTCCCGAGTATGAGAGGACTTTCCATCTCTCTGGCGTTCTTTCCTGAGTTATAAAACAGGGACTGTGGAGGGTGGGAAGGAGATTGTAGGTTTCCAGTACACACTGGTAATTCCTAACTGGCGTATCTCTCACGCTATCACTCAACCCTTAACCCAAAGTACTAAAATCTTAACTCGGTACTTCCTAAGCTCGGTATTTCCAGTCATCAGAGCGATACTTCGCTCTGATACCACTTTTTGTAACACCCCTACTAATAACACCACACTTAGCCATTAATCGCAGCGGAAATCACATCATAAACACTGACTATTTCAATGGGTGTTACACGCCGTTAGCCACCCACGTGGCTAACAAGGCTATTACTTACACAACGTACCGGTCTGATGGACAAGATTACCGAGCATTACACTTACATATACAAATCCATTATAAACTGAATACAAATACATCTACAATCCAAACTGTACCGAGTCTAATACATTCCATCATCGATATCACGCTAAACTAAATAACCACCCATACATAAACAATTACCCCCTACTCTCGAACGGCTACCAGCTTCATTGTACCTGAAAAGTAATGGGGGCCCCCAAAGGGGGTCAGCACCTTTGCTGGTATGGTAATCCCGCAGCCCGCATGCTACCGGGCCACGCATAACTATTTGTCGTCTGAGCATGCGGTTAATTACATTTAAAACATACATGAAAACTATACACACATATCATGCTCATAAATCACACATCCAATGAACAGGATACAACATAAGATTAACGCATCACATTGGTTAGATAACTTTATTGTGTTCTTGACCCTTGGGGGTTCTACCCTAATGGAACTATTCCTTGTTAGACGACACATACCCATTTAATCGGGTTATACTTAACTACCCCCTTATATTTGTACGGGGTTGATTTCGGAGATCAATATACACAACATAACAACATACTTCACACAATAACATGTATACAACTTAACACCGTTCTTCTTGAAGAACGTACACTTTACTTAGGATGTGCCGGAGGAAATATAAGTCCGAGCACACCGTACACATTTACTTCACTTAGATGGGTCGGCCGTAATATAGGGCCGATCACACCATACACAATTTCCTCTAGCTCCAATAGTGATGAGATAGGTAAGCTTTGGTTAAGCTTGTGGGCGGTTGTAATCCAAGGAAGAAAACAACCTTAACATAACAATATTCCCCCTAGCCCCGAGTAAAAATCAAGGTAGGTAAGCTTTGGTTAAGCTTGTGGGTGATTGTAATCCAAGAAGGAAAACAACCATAACATAAAAGAGTGGGAGTTAATTCACATATATACATCAACTCCCAAACAACACGCGCGACCGGAACGACTGGATTCCTCACCCCCCATAATATATATTGTTAGAAGTTCCTTTATGGAACTTATCACATACATGCACCATTTGGTGTTACAAGTTTGGTTAATCACACACAAGGGAGGTAACATCCCATTCGACAAACATGGACAACAACATTCGTTAAACAACGATACATTAAGCAAAGGCAACACACAACTCACATAATCCACAATATACAACTAAGGCACGGATAGCCGTAGTTAGTACGTTCCCGTGGGTTGGGACGTTTAATCCGAATACCGGTCTCTTATGTGATCCTAGAGTCGGTTAGCTACGGTTTAACACATAATTAAGGTTAAACGGTATCGGAACTATTTACGCCACATAAATGAATTACTGTAAACTCATTACATGACTTATCTTACAAGGTGGCAAACATACAGAAAAACACATTGGCATACAAGCCGGTGTAACCCGGTAGGACACAGGTTGCAAGAAAACCATACCTGTCACCGCAGGGAATTACTTTACCGGGTGTTCTCACGCTCCTTGGTTCACACTTGTTCCTCATGTCTTACTCTTGAACCACTATTTACATGTCAAATGGTTCAATTAATATTAAGGCATTACGGTAGGTACATAATTGCTATTCCCGTACTTACCCCGTTATCCCCTTATTTCGGTTTAACTTTGTGTACTTTAAATTCACAACTTTCCCAATCACTTCCAACACTTGTTTATACTTCTTAGGACCTTTAAAAGTCACCAAACAAGGCCTTAACAACATCCAAAACCATTACCCATCAATCCCCCACCTTTAGAACACTTTAAAACACATTTTAGGCCATTTTTGGCCTGGTCCGGGACTGGGTCCGCACCCAAGGTCCCGGACCACCTCTGTAATGCACTTTCGGCTCATTTTTGACATTGGTCCTGGACTTGGTCCTGGACTTAAGGCCCGGACGAATTCCTGCATTCACTCTCGGCATGTTTTTTGATGCGGTCCGGGACTTGGTACATATCCTAGGTCCCAGACCCTGCTAAAAACTGCTACAAAGGTCATTTTTCAACCTCAAATCAACCCTTAATCCACCCCTAATCATTCCATAAACTTTCCATAAGTTTCCTACATAATTAAACACCTCAAAACATGCTCTAAACCTCTCCAAATCTTTGGTTTAATCCACCACCCAATTCTTGCTCAAATTCAACAAACTCACTTTTCACATTCTTGCATTTTGCACACTTGTGCATTTATATTTCCTTTTGATAGTTCTTACCTCCTACCAAACTTACCAAATCCATAAATGACCATTACCAATCATTCCTACATAAATGCACTTCTAAAACCCACATTCACTCCTTGTTTCACAAGTTACAAACACCAACTCTTTTCTTGAGATTCCAAGTTACCAAGCATCATTATGCTACAGATTTTGTACTCTCTTATCTCCATTCTCCATCTACCATTATAAGGCCATTAATCCACTCTACTCAACACTATAAACACCAAGGTTCTCCCATTCACCAAGCCATCATCAAAACACTCATTTTCTACCAAAATTTCGCCATTACCTCCCCATAAACCTAACACATCCATTTCCATCAATTCTCATCATTTTCATTCCTAATCTAGCCACACCCTTAAAAGGGTCCTACCAGCACATAATAAATCCAAAATTCAACAATGTCACAATATAGCTCCAAAACTTAATGAACCACAATATAACCACAACTCAAATCATTTGGCTCCAAGGCCCTCAATTCAAACCACCATTTCACAAAATCCCACTAACCACAATCAAGCACATTATTGCTCCAGATTTTATTTCATCTTTTTTTTTTTTCCCAAACCCAATTCTAAAACAATTAATATAGGCATTAAGGTAGATTTCTTACCTTAATTCACAAGTTCTCTTAAATTATCCTCTTGCTCCTCCTCTCTCCCAATTTCGGTCAAGTGGGAATGGAGTTGCCCAACTCCATCCCAACATCCAAGGAACACAAAAAATGTATTCAATCAATTACCTAAACCCTTGAGAAATTTTAATTCAATCAAAGGGCTTAAAACATAAGGTTAGGGTTTACCTTTTGAGCCTTTTAAGAGGGGCTTTCACCCATGAATCAAAGGAGAAACTCCACCCCCGTTGGAGGGTTGAACCAAAGCTCCAAAACAAGAAGAAAACAGGGTATAAGAAGTAGCCAAAATCGGCCAAGGTAAGAAAATAGGGAAAATGAGTTTTTCTCTTGAAACTTTTTACCTTGTTTGAAAGAGGAGACTCCAAGCTACCTTTTGATGTCATTTCCTCTTCAAATGGGAAAAACCCATGAGGATGAAACTCATCCCTTTGTAATTTCGCAAAGAGAGGAAGATAGAGGGTGATGAGAGGAGTTCAAATATGTAATTATTTTTGGATTTGGAGCTTGGATGTAGCTTGGGTGAGCAAGAGAAGAGAGGAAGGAGAGTAGCCATTGGAGGGCTGCAACAATCGCCAGAGAAGGGAGGAAGGAGAAGAGAGGATACGGTGGGGAAGGAGAAAAGAAAAGAGAGAGAAGAGGGAAATGAGAGGAAAGAAAAAAGAGGGCACTTTATTGCTTTTTGCTTTTTAACTTTTCTTTCTTCTTTCTTAGCTAGGTGAGAGTGTGAGTGGGCTGTTTAACAATTAAAAACCGGCCCACATACTGTTACAAGCTGGAGCGTTTTTCGTCTTTTTACAGAAAACCCTCGTTTATTTACCCGGTTTGGCACTATTCACTAACCGGGTCTGTTTTCCAGAATTTTCTCGTTTCTTTAATTTTAATGGCTACTAAGCTCCCATTAATGTTTATTTATAGTTATTTAATGAACTATAATTTTTACGGGTTCGTTTGTCCACTTAAAGTCACGTTTTCGGGTTTTCTCGAAAAACGTGCGCTAAAGCTTTATTAGCGTTTTAATACATTATTTAGATCCGTTTTCTTCCGGAATTTTTCCCACATGTTCTAAGTGTGTAATTAGGGTATAAAAAATATATTTATAACCCTAGTGAAGGTTATATACCTCCTAAAATAATTAAATACGCGTTTTCATGTTTTGTGACTTTTACGCATTTTCTTTTTCTTTTTGGTTTTTATTTCTTCACCAATGATCTTAAGGACTTAACTAGCCTTAGAAAATCATAATTACATAATTAATTAACACATTAAGGTTTGGGGTATTTCACTCTCTCTCTCTCTCTAATTCCTTCCTTCCCAGCCGGCTACTCCCTCCTCTTCTCCTTCCTATGCGATTTTGAGCAGCTCCCATGGCTTCCCACACTTCTTTTGCTTGCCCAAGTCTCTACAAGACTCCAAATCAGAACCAAATACATATTCTTCTTAGTTGAGTTAGGGCATCATGTTGCACCTTTCAAAATCTCCAAAGGTTAAAGTTGACCACCATGGGTAGAGCTCCATTTGAAGAAGAAACTAGATTTTCTTGAGCTAGGACATCTCCTATTTGGTTCAAGGTAAGAAAATCACAAAAGCTCATTGTTCCCTCCATTTCCTTACTTACCCGATTTTGGCTTCTCAAAATACCTTGTTCCTTGCCTTGTGTTAGCATTGGTTCAAGCTTCAAAAGGGTGGTTGGAACTCTCCTTTGATTCATGACCAAAAACCATTATAGGGTTATAAGGTAATGCCATAATCTTAGTGCTTTAAGCACCTCTTTTGTATCTAGAGTAATTAATGGGTCTAAGTGTCTTTACTTAGTCCCATTTCCTCATTGGGTAATGATTTAGAGTTGGGCAACTTCATTGCCCCATTAGTTGGTTTCAACCAAGAGAAAAGAGGAAGAGAATTGGGAAAGAAAAGAATGGAGAACTAAGGTAAATGTTCTACCTTAAAGCTTGTATTAATGTCCTTTGGAAATTATATCTTGGATTGATATAATGGGGACTGAAAATGAGTTGAGAAAATGTAGTGTAATGACCTTAAATTGATGTTAGACTGATTGTTTAAATTATGTCATTTAAGGGCCTAAGTGCCAAGTCATTTAAGAGCCTAAGAGCTATGCAATTTAAGATTATTGCATTATATTATGATTGATCAAATCTTGATGGATTTGTGTGCTGGTATAATCCACTAAGGATTTGGCTAGTTGGAAATTGATTAGGGAAGAAAAACTGTGCATATGGGCATGCTAGAATTGTAGATGAACTATGACAAAATTTATGTAGAAATAAAGTGGTTTGGGTGATGTTATTAGTTTGGAGAACCTAAGGGTTAACTAGGAGGTAGTAAGGATTAATTTGGGTTAGTTAATCACCCTAAAATGTTAGTTGGAGGATTGAAAAGAGTTATACAAAAATCTGTAGCAAAAATGATGTAGAAATGCCTTAGATTGCCGAGAGATGAATTAAGGTATATAACTTTGAAAGTAATGAATGAACTTGGGTAATATAGCTGAATATGCTTAAGAAGGATTTGGTATGGTCATAATGGTTGAGAGCAAGATGCAAACTGTCATGGGAATGTTGGTAATGCACTAGTGTGCATAATGTGCAGAAATTGAGAGTGAAAACTTGTAGAATTCATCAAGATTAAGTTATGAGTTTGATCAACGGATTAGAAAGGTTTATAGCATAATTAAGGTGTTAGAACATGCTAGGAAACATGTGGAAAGATTGGAAAAGAATTGGGCAAAGAAACAAGTTGGAATAGAGATAGAAACTGTCAAAATGTAGCAGATTTTAGCAGGGTCCGGGACCTACCCCTTGTATGTAGTCCCAGACCACAACTTAAAAATGGCCATGAGTTTGCTAGGAAGCTTGGTCCGGGACTTAGGTCCCATACATAGTCCCGGACCACACATTAAAACCACTCGAGAGAATACTATTACATTGGTCCGGGACCTTAGCCCAGTACCAAGTCCCGAACCACATGTAAATATCACCCGAGAATCTGTGTCTGTGTTGGTCCGGGAGTTAAGGGCCAAACCAAGTCCCGAACCACACTAAAAATACAACCGTGAGTGTTTAAATGCAGCTAAATGGATGGGGATTGAATGGTAATGGTACTAGATGATGATTAGGACTTGGTTGGTGACATGTAAAGGTCATTAGAAGTAAAAACAAGTGTAAGATTGAATGTAAAAGTTGAGAACTTATGATCACATAAGTAGAGTTAAGATTAACGGGACAACAGGGTTAATTACGGGTGCATTAGTCATTTAAGTTCCGTATTGCCTTGATGTTAATAGAAACACTTGAAATGTTATCAGTGATCCGAGAATTACTTGAGGAGCGTGAGACGACATGCTAGAGTTATTCCTTTGTGAACGGTATGGTTTTCTTACAATCTATGTCCTACCGAGTTACACTCGGCTTGAGTGCTACTTTTTTTTGTGTGCCGACCTAACAAGATAAAAGCACGAAAATGTTTATTGCATTTGATATATGTATATCCCTATGCATGCTGTATGAGCTAACCATCTGTGTTTGAGGTTGTGATCTAACTGCATACTGTAGACCAACTCACAAATGTATAACATTTGGTTAGGGACTTGTAGTGAGAGTCGATCCATAAAACAGTTAAACGTCGATAAACACATAAGAATTCTCAATTAGAGAACAACGATAACTCAAACTTATGAACTCACTTGAAAGTGAAAAGAGATATACGAGACTAGTAAACTCCCTTTCAATGGTTAGTCGACCTCCTACGTGAGGATTCGAACCAACAAGAGATTGTAACCAAACTTCAAAGTATTGGTAACATAGGGGCAACCCTTAAATCTGTGAACATAAAACTCAAGAGAGTTCCCTAAGTTAATAGATGACATCAAGAGCGATGCTTATAGACTTTTATACATAGTTATATTATGACTCCGAGAAGAGGAGTAATTGGGAATGTGAGAAGTCCGATGGAGATTCAGACGCTCGTGAGAAAGAGGAACTAGGAGAATAGTTCCAGTTGCTAGTTGAACCTTCCCACCATGCTAGACCCGGTGTAGGGTCAAAACCGGGGAAGTAAGGCTAGCACCGTTAAAGCCCGGTGGTGAGATCTATATGTGTGTCTCTACCAGGAGACCTGAGAGGCTTAACGATAATTACCCGACTTAGAGAGATGAGCGGGTAAGCATGAGAAAAGCCCGGTGATAAGAGTTGAGAGTATCTCTGCCCGGAGGTCAAGTAAATTGAGTTAAGTATTATTCAGGAGTAGAATAATTAAGGAAATAAGATCGAGACCAGAGAAGGAATGTATATCTAAGAGAACAAGTAATATTCCGGCTAAGATGGATAAGTGATTGACTCATATGAATGAGGCCTCACTTGAGATAGGGGTTCTCAAGGCCTAAAGAACAAGGTGGTATAATCTAACGTACTTGACAATTAAACCTTGTTGATTGTATTCCAATGTATGAATACTTGTGTTATGCGAGCATGTTTGTGTTTACAGCATTTCATGTCATGATTTAAATAAAATCAATCGCATGTTCAGACGACAATTAGTTGAGTGTGGACCGGTAGTAGCGGGTTGCACGACTACCATACCAGTAAAGGTGTTGAGCCCCTTTAGGGCCATCCATTACATTTCAGGTACAATGGAGATGATTACCGTTCGAGAGTAGGACGGGGATTGCTTCTACACATGGGTAGTATATTTAATGACTTTTGTAATTGTTAATAGAGTAAGACCGAAAGTGTTATCGACAATAGATTGTAATAGACTCGGTAAAGTATTGACTTGAGGATTCTATATGACTCGGTTTAGAAATGGAATGAGTATGCATTGTATTGTATAAGTACTCGGAAATTCTGCTCCATCAGATCGTTACTGTATTGAGTTAGGCCTTGTTAGTCACGTGGGTGACTAACGGCATTGTATCACCCACAGTTTGTATTGGAATTTTCCGCTGTGAATGTAATGACGAATGAGACGATTAGGAGTTAAAGACGAGATTAGCGGTAGGGGTGTTACATAAACAAGAAGGATGGCTTCAGTTTTGAGTAGGAAAAATAAGGGAAGAACAAAGGCTTAACAGCCATGAAGTCTCTTGGTTTTTACCTTCATTCGAAGACCTTTAATGGTGTGTTCTTAGGGAGATCTTGGATGAAGAAAGGAGCTGAAAACACCCTTCACATGTGTATGACAAGAGAGTAAAACGGTGTGGAAAGAAGTTGATTTTTGGACATGTATACAAGGGTGGAAATGGAAGGTGTTTAAGGTTGTTTTTCCTTACCTTTATGCTCTAAAAGAGTCCTTCTTGCTCATTAGTTCTCCCAGCCGATTTGAAGCCTTCAAGAGTTGGTTCTATACCTTGGAAAAAGAAGGAAGAATCAGGTGGAAAGTGGTGATGGAAAACCGCAAGGGAGGGAGAAGAAAAGAGAGGTGAGTTTACCTTGTTTTCATGCATTAAAACCGGTGGAGCTGAGGTTGGAAAAATATAGCCGTAAGAGAGAAGGGAGTGAGCTGTAGTGTTGTAGAAAAAATGGAGGAAGATCAGTGGGAGTTCTACTACATTAAGCCGCAGCAAAGAAGGAAGGAAAAGATGAAGAACTTACCCTTTTTTCCCTTTGTTCTTGTTGCTGTAACCAGAAGTGAGGAAGGAGAAGAATGGGTTGTTGTCCTTGCTGTTACAGCCGAAATGAGAAGGGAGATGGACTAAGCTTGTTGCTATCATTACAACAGCTACAGGAGCAAAAGAGAACAGAAAAGAAAAAGAAGAACATAAGGTGGAAAGAGAATGAGAGGAGAAGGGATGGGATGTCTGATGATGCAAGGCTGGAATGAGAAAGGTGGGAAGAAAAGAAAAAGAATGCTGGCGTATGTAAGGGAGCAGCACTTGTGTATGTTGCTTTCGTATGTAGCATTGGGAAAGATGAGGAAAAGGAGGAATATTAGAGAAGGTAGTCTATGGTTACTTGCATGTACTTGAATATTTGTTTATTTATCTAATTGTGTTTTTTGTATCTTTTCCCATCAGCATGCAGCCGGCAAGGAGAAAATGAGGGGAGTTTGAATTTTTCAACTCTTTAATATTGTAACATGTAAGTTGTACACATGTGACTATAGTTATGTGTTAACTAGTGACTTATGGTATTTCTTGTTTTAATGTATATATATGAATAATATTGTGTCTATGATTTATTTGGACTATATAAAATTATTTATATAGTTTAATGTGTACTATTTGATATTAAATACATACACTAATATGTTACATGTAGTATTAGTTTTAGGAGTAAATTTCTCCTTAATAATATTCTCTCTTTAATTAGAGATTTAATGTATGGTTTAATGTACATTTTGGACTATATATTTATATCATACTATTTATAATGAGTATTACTCATTAGGTGGATAGTTGTTGATTATCCTCTTTATTTTAAATTAATTCCTTATTTATTGAGGTAATAATTATTTGGGGTATTTCAGTTTACTGATAAGTACGAAATATATCTACTTTTAGCGATATAATTCTTTCTATTTTGATAACAATTCATGTTTTGAAGTGAACTGATACATTTTATGTGTCTTATGCAGTAAAAAGTCCAGGAAAGACATAGAATTTCTCATGAGAATTCTAATGCAACAAACAGAGAATAAAACGGAGTTCAAACGATGAATCTAGGCCCCGTTCAAATTATGTCCATAATGTGTCCATTTATATCACATATGATTGAATCATTATTATATAATGAATCACCCACCATTATTATATAATGATTCATTCATCATATAATAATTATTAAATCATAAATATATAATGATTGAATATTACTATAAGACAGATATACACAGAATTATTGAGTAACAATTTCAATAGCCCAGTTCCATTGGCAGGCGATTTTAATGAAGTTTTTCGGAGTAGTGATCGAAAACATGGTAATGACTCCCTCAGAACAAGAGGCATGGAGGACTTGGGTTATTTGGAATATGTCTAACAAGCTTCTCTTTGAAGATACCCTCCTCTAGAGGTGTTCACAGTAAGGTTAACCGTATATGTGGTTAACCGTATACCGGTTAACCAGGTAATACGGTTTTTAAAAATGTGATACCGTTGCCATTCCATTTACATTGGTTAACCACATTCAGCTTAACCATTTAGAGCGGTACGGTAATTCAGGTTTTTAATACCCCGGACTTAAAAATGGTGACTTAATAATTTTAATATGATTTTTAAAGGCCTAATAGCGCCTAGAGAGCATTGGTAAAGAGAATAAAACCAAAAGAAAAGAGAAATGCGTAGAACACAAAAAACGTTAAAACACGCAGTAAATGAGTATGGAAGGTATATGACCTCAGTTAGGGTCCGAGATGGATTGCTAAGGCCTAATTATGCCTAATTAGTATGTGGGAATGATTCCCGAAGAAACGGATCCAAATAATGGATTAAAACGCTAACGGAGTTTTAAAGCACGTTTTTCAAGAAAACCCGAAAACGTGACTTTGAGTGGTCAAATAGACCCGTAAAAGTTATGGTTTATTATATAACTATAATTAAGTATTAATGGAAGCTTAATAACCATTAAAAAAAAGAAACGAGAAAAATCTAAAAAACGGACCCGGTGAGTGAATAGTGCCGAACCGGGTAAATTAACGAGCGTTTTCAGTAAAAGACGAAAAATGCTCCAGCTCACACATATGGTGGGGGCTGGTTTTATTTAGTGAGTCAACCCCCTCACTCACACACTAAGCTAGTAATAAATAAAGAAAAGAAAAAGAAAGGAAAAAGTAAAAAGTAAAAAGGGATAAGTGCTTCCCTCCCTCTCTCTCCTCCTATTTCCTTTCTTCTTCCTTCTCCACCGATTTTCTTCCTCTCACTCTGTGTTGAATGACATTGAAGCCCAATCATGGCTTCTCCACCTTCTTCTTCTTGCCCAAGCTTCATCCTTGCTCCGAATTCAAAAATAATTACATATTTGAACTCCTCTCTTCAAGCCCTACCATCCTCTCTTTTCGAAAACTCAAATGGAGGAGTTTGACCTCCATGGTTTTGGGCATTTGAAGAGTAAACTACTCCATTTTGGAGCTTGGAGTCTCCTCTTTTAAACAAGGTTAAAAGTTTCAAGAGAAAAGCTCATTTTCTCCATTCTCTAGTGTTGGCCGATTTTTGCCCATCTTAATACCTTGTTTCTTTCCTTGTTGAGCATCTATTCAAACCTCCAATGGTGGGTTGAAGCTCCTCCTTTGATTCTTCACCAAAACCCCATCCTAGGGTTTCAAGGAAATCACCAATTTTAGAGCTTTAAACACTTCCCTTTTTGTAATCTTAGAACAAATAATAATTCTAAGTGTCTTGATTGGTCTCATTCCATCATGGGGAAATTAATTTGGAGTTGGGCAACTCCATGGCCTTGGCCGGTTTTAATCAAGAGAAAGAAGAAGAGGAGGTGAAGGAGTGAAAAGAGAAAAGACTTGTGAACAAGAGGTAAATTATTTACCTTGGAGCCTAATTTAATGCTTATAGAATTTTGGGGTGGAAAGTAATTGAATGAACCCAAAAGTTGTGTTAAATATGTATTTGGTGATAGTTGAGAGAGTTATGAATTTGTTCTTGATTTAAGAGCTATGCATTTTATGATATATGCATTTTGTTGTATTTGGAGATCTTGGGTGAGTAATGAGGAAATGTTATGTGCTGATAGAACCCTTGTGGTTTGGCTAGTTTTAGGTTGAATTAAATGGTAATATGAGCTTTTGGGCAATATAGAAAAGTAGCCAGGCTATGGCGAAATTCCGGTAGAAATCTAAGTGATTTAAGTGTTGTTTTGAGTGAAGAATAACCTAGGGGTAGCTAGGTATGAATGGAGGTTGAATTGAGTTAGCAAACCTTGGGAATGCTTGTTCAAGGATAGGAGATTTGTGTAAAAATCTGTAGCAAAAGAAGTTGTTTAAGTGCCTTAGGAGTTTAGGAAACAATGAGGATTTAAGGCTTTAGGAGTGAGGCAAGAACTTTGGTATTGGGAGTGCATTATCTTAGAAGATGTGGAATGGTCAAAATGAAAGAGAACAAATTGCAAATTGCCAAGAGAAGTTAGAAAATGCACAAGTGTGCAAAGTGTTGAAATGAGAATGGAAAATTTGTGAATTTGAGCAAGAATTTGGGTAACGATTAAACCAATGGTTTGAAGAGGTTTAGAGCATGTTTTGAGGTGTTTAAACATGTAGGAAACTTTTGGAAAGATTAGGGAAAGATTGAGGGTGGATTAAGGATTGATTTGGTGGTGAAAAATCACTTAAGTAGCAGGTTTTAGCAGGGTCCAGGACTTAGTACTTGGACAAAGTACCGGAACACACTCAATTTTGTGCCGATAGTTCATCACCCACCTTGGTCCGGGACTTGGCCTAGGTACAAGGTCCCGAACCACATGTTATTTTCACCTGAGAGTTATGTCTTCAATTGGTCCGGGACTTAGGATAGGGACCAAGTCCCGGACCACCCCCAGAATCATGCCGTGAGTGTTTTAAAGGTTGTAAATGATGGGGGTTTGAATGTTAATGATGTTAGATGATGATTAGGCCTTGTTTGGTGACATGCGAAGGCCCTAATAAGTGTAAATAAGTGCTATAAGTCAGTGTGAAGTAAGAACTCGAATTAACAAGAGTAAAACCGAGATAACGGGATAACGGGGTAAGTACAGGAGTAGTATTTATTTACGTACCGTATGAACTTGGTATTGATATTAGTGTTTGAAACATTATCATAGATCCGTGTGTGAACCGAGCAATGTGAGGACACGGTAAAAGTGAAACCAAGGTGTAAGGTATGATTTTCTCATGCCCCGTATACTAACCGTGTTACGTTGATTTGTGTGTTTGTGTGCCGGCTCAATCAAGACTAAAGCATGAAATTGAACAATTGCTTGAGTACATGTGTCTTGATGTGTAATATGTGAACTAACATACTTGAATTCCAGTGTGGTCTAACGTAGTGTATAGACCGACTCGTAGTGAGTAACGATTGACTAGAAACTCGTAGATCGGGTAGTTTCGTAAAATAACGGAAACGTGCAAACACACAAGCTATCGATTAAAGAATAACGATAATGCAAACTTATGAAATCACTAGTATGTGAGGAGGATGTACGGGTTGGGTAAACACCCGATAATAGTTAGAAAACCAAATTGAAACAATCCACGAAACAAGTAAGAGTGGAAAGATAAATGAACCTCCATGAAGGGATTAAGTATAGTTCGGAAATGTGAACTAGTAAGAAAGTAAAAGAGAAATAAGGGACCATTTGACTCCCATTAAATACGGTCGACCTCCTGTACGAGGATTCGACCCGGTATGAGAAAATAACTGAAAGTATAAGTATACGAAACGTTGGGGTAACCCTTAAACCCTGAGATTACCCGAACTTAAGAAATGTTCCCAAAGTCATTAGAAACATCGAGAGTGATGCTTCTAGACTAGTATACATAATTACATTAACACCGAGAGAGGAGTGTATGGGAATGTGAAAAGTCCGAGAGAAGTTCGGACCTATGTGCAAGAGTAGGAACTAAGGGAGAGTTCCGGGAGCTAGTGGAACCTTCCCACCACGCTAGACCTAGAGTAGGGTCGAAACCGGGGAAGTAAGACTATGCTCGAGAGCCATGTGTTTTGGCTTGAGAATGTATTTAGAGAAAACAAGTAGGAGACCTGTAGTGTCTCGAGAACTGTGAGAGCTTGAGATAATGAATAAGTAACCCAAGAGTGTGGGTGAGATAATGAATAAGTAACCCAAGAGAGTGGGTGAGTTAAAGGACGATAAGTAACCCAAGAGAGTGGGTGAGATATCAAGTGAGTAACTAAGGCATAGTGAGGTAGAACCCTCAAGGCCTTGGAGTAAGTTAACACAACTAACAACCTCGTTATGCTAGTTAAGGATTGTATTCCATGGTTGAATGTGAATCCTTGTGTAGTGTACATATGTAATGTATTGCTATGTTGCATGTTGATTGAATTAAAATGAATCTCATGCTCTCGACAAAAGTAGTCGGCGTACCCCGGTTAGCACGCGGGGTATGCGAATTTCATATGCAGTGATAAGCTGAGCCCCTAGGGGCATCGTTTTTATTTTCCGGTACACCGAAGATGATTTCGTTCGAGAGTAGAGCGGGGAAGGTGGTTAACATGGGTAGTTAGATTTTAATTACTTATGTATTTGAATGAGGTGTAAGAGCGAAAGTGTTATCGGCATCCGTATGTTGTAGACTCGGCATAGTATGGAACTAAATGGAGAATTGTATCGTGTGAGACTCGGTTAGTAATAAATGAGTAATGTATTTGTATTGAGTACTTGGTTATTCCGGTCCATCAGACCGATGGAGTAGTTGAGTTAGGCCTGGTTAGTCACGTGGGTGGCTAACGGCGTTGTACTACCCTCCATTGTATTTAGAGTTCCGCTGCGATATTATGGGCAAATGTGACAGTTTAAGTGATAATTATGAGATAGCGGATGAGGTGTTACAAAAAATGGTATCATAGCGAAGTATCGCTCTGATGACTGGCAATACCGAGCTTAGGAAATACCGAGTTAGGAATTAGTGACTTAGGGCTAAGGGTTGAGCGAAGCATGAGAGATGCGCTAGTTAGGAACTTCCAGTTTGATCTGGATACCTACAATACCAGACCCGCCCTCCACAACCCCCATATTAAAAGCTCGGGAAAGAACGCCAGGGAGACGGGAAAACCCGATCTGGCAGCTGTTAAATATTTCAATATGAACCGGAACCTGGCATACGGTAGATTCTAGAAATGGAAATCCCGGAGACGGTTCCCGTTATAACGACAATAACTGCACTTAATGGCGCGAGATCAAGGAATCCTATTCAAAGGAAACTGAAGTTTGCGGCAGCATGGGGTGACATGCTTAGCAGTCACGAGAACCCGGCTGCCGAGCAGCAGCAAGAAAAGAAGAATCAACCTTATGACGAGGCGGAAAAAAAAGGTGAAGTAACGTAAACCGGGACACATGTCTACGGACCGCCATAGTTAAGTAATACCACTAACGGTATACTAACTGACTAAGAATCTAGTCAAGAGTAGGTAAAGCCACCCTACCACACCCGAAAAAGTTGCAATACCTAATTGACCTAGCTTAGACAGCTACAAGCACATCTACGGGACATACCCGAATAGGACTACAGAAGTAGTGCCTAAATAAAACAAGTTTTGGTAACCACGGTAATTGTGTGGGAACGAGTACCAAGAAACGACACAAAAGTTAGTAGATAAGGGACTCCGAGAGTGGAGAAGCTCCTAAATGGATGACAGTCATGTCAAGACGAACAAGAAGCAGCTCTCAAGAGTAGTTGTCCAACTAAAGGATCAAAGGAAGAGCCGGCAAGGCTACCAAATACAATGTGAACAATACCGTGACCGGTATGAGTTAACCCAAAAAACCGCCTGTACCGCGCACTTGCCACGGCAAGTGCAGTAATAACAATCATTGCGAGGAACTTTAACAAGCAAGAAGTACTTAGCAAAGTATGAGGATGGCGAAAGAAGCCAATATAGCAACTAAAACCTTAAGAATTTTGAAACGAAACCATGGAAAGGCCTAACGGCCTGACCACTATATTAAGAACATACTAGCCGGCGAGAAGCTAGACTGGGTAAGGAGCAACCGGCATTGAAATGCCATGAAGATTTTACTTTTCAAACTCAAATTTTTCTTTCAAAATGCAAATTTTATGAAAACCCCCAAATTTTTAAAACCAAAACTAGAGGAATCTCAGTAATACATTACGGAATGACATAAGAGGAGTTGGCAACAGAATACTTCACCTACGCGTGTGACTGACACTACAAGTGTACAAAAATGAGACATGGGACGACCGCACTCCGAAGGAGCTTGCGGGCCTGACAGACCAGTAGTGAGTTAGCCGGGGACGTGGTAACGTATCAATAAGATACTCCATGTATGTATACATGTAGAGTACGAAACACGGGAGGTAGTCGACTCCATACTACGGACGAAAGAGCCAATTCAGACCAAAACAACTGACTACCACGAATGATCGAAGGAACGCAGACAAGCTTACACAGCGAAAGGTTTCAAGAACCCACTACAAGAGGATAGGAAAGAGTAAGAAGTGCGAGAAGCATAGAGTCTTAAGTATAGACATTAGATACGTCTCAGAAATCACGAAGGAAACAAATGGTAACTGGAATGAATACCCAGCGTAAACAATACGGCGAATGCCTGAAATGAATGTTCGATAACGGGATAGAATTCCCGGAACAATCACCACGGCTACGGGAAGATATTATACCCCACTGTAGGGAGTATCAAACCCGGCCAACAATGTCAGAAGGTAGTATCCATAGTCTACCCAAAACGGGAGACATTACAACCCTAAACAGGACAGTCCGATATGCATAACCGCAAAGCGGAGTAAGAAACTAAACGTACCCCAAAGTACCAGCTAAATGTATTGGCGCTACATAGTAACACCCAGGAGTAAATCTTTAAGGGTGTCTAAGTCAACGACGGTTGAATGAAGCATCGTGATATGAACACAAGTGTTAAAGCGAACACCCGGATAGAACCCTCAAGGGATCCCACATAACAGAGGATACCCTATATTGCCAAAAGGCGAAGATTAATATCAAGATACTTAAAGGGCCTTCCATGTACGGAAGTGTGATGGGACAACCATATCAAGAGCCCAATAGTACCTCCAAACCATTTAATAATATACGGAGAAGAAGAAACTTGTATAAGCAGCCCGCATAGAGTATGGCTCGAGGCAATGTGGCTTGTAAGCCAGGAAAACCAACTACAATTCGTAGATCCAAACGTTGCAAACCTATGCATAAAGGCATGAGAGGAATTGTGGAGAATGAACGACTACCTTAGAGTGGGGATACCCCTCGTTATTGTAGGGCCTATGGAGCAGCAATTGCGTGAACTCTCCAGAGAAAGGCTACCACCTGAGAGTATAATGTGAAACTGCTAGAGCGGTATAGTGAAGCTTGAGCATGTGTTTTTGTCAAGGAGCAATATGAGCCGAAATAGTATGTAGAAAGGAAGCATTGATAACAAAGGTTGAAACCGAGAGAGTAATCGGTTAAGTAGTAAACACAGTATGTGTGCAATATGAATTGCAGAGTAAACAATGCGCAAGGAGCACAGAGAAATTTTAAAGAGTAGTGTAATCCATTGAGCCAAGTGAATGGCAAGCCATAGTGTATATGGCGGGAACACATGAGCGGAAACTAAGTAGTAACGGATGCCATGTAAACAAGCGTTGTTTAATGAGTGAGAACGTGGTACGCAACAAGCAACCATTGTAAGAGTATAGCCACATAATGATATGAAGTGGATGAATTAGGATGGTAGACAGACCGGGCAACAAGGAAACAATTTTCATTCCTATTGCGATCACATAAGAGATTTACTGCCAAGGGTTTACGCCTCTGCACTCTGTAGGACTGAGTGTTTTGGTATTGCACTTGTGCAGCAATGATCTAGTGGGATAGCTAGGAGTATGTGAAATGTCAAATGTGGTAAATCCTTCCTTTCGACAACGAACATGGCGTAAGCCTGTTGAGCGGGAACCTAGAGACATAACCGTGCGGCCGTCGGCCAAAGACGCACAAAGAACATGGGCTCATAACCCATAGGTCCCAGGACCGGTGCATAATAAATGCAAGTTGTACGAATGGAAGAATCTGGTACAGAAACGATGTATTGACATAAGTCAGAAGCCATTAATAACGGAGGAAGCACTACATACTAAGTAGTAGCTTGACCTCAACCGACAGTAAGTCAGAAAAAGTAAGTGAATAATCACGAAGGTATACAGTGCTATACGAAATAGATTTCCAGAGAATTGGAGAGAAATCTATAACTCATCGAATTCGCATACGGTAAGAGATACCACGCGACGATAAAGAACATTATTCCCAAGATAAAAGGGTGTTGTATAACACATTAAGAGTAACCAAAAGGGCAAATCAAGCTCTAAGTTATCAGGTCACGCAGCAGAAGCTAGTGGGATGTAATTCAAAGGTTAAGAATACCTGGAAAATGCGAGTAAATGGCTAATCATAAACTCCTTGAAACCTTAAAGGCTAGAACCAAACCCGGTTATAAGTTAATTAACCGCATCGAAGTTAAAACACTTCATGATGCCCAAGTTAGTGAACCACTGTTCATTGATAACATATGGTCGATTACGCGGGCGTAACCCCTTTTAAGGGGGGTATGGCGAGAAATCGCTTAGAGTATGTTTTACGTATAGATGCGTAAACTACTATGTACTGAGCACAAAAGAAATTGTTTTAGTGATTGGAACTCATGTTACGTAAACATGTGTGCCCATTCATTGTGTAATTATGGTTATTGTGCATGAGAGATGCGAGTAACGTGTATATAATATTTATGAAGAGGGGAGTAGAGAAACTACTGGGGAATGAGAATCCCTACAGTATATGTCTATTGAGATTAGACATGAGATATTATGAGTATGAATCGGTATGAAATCGACGTATAACCTAGTAGGAAGTGAGTTTCCTAGGTGATTTTAATTGAGAATGATTGATGGAGTGAGTTCCATCCTTTAAAGTTGTGTGATACATGTTTTGAATTGAGTAACAATTTGAGGAAATGAGCCCATGAGTTGCTTAGGTAAAGCAAGTGAAGTAAATAGAGAACAATGGATGACTTAAGTTCCATAACTAAGAGATAACTTGAAATGGATTGTTTAGTGAATATGACTAGAAAGAGTAAAAGATAGAAAACGAAAATGTTTGACTATCTGATTGTTTGAAACTGACGTGGGAGGTGGAACTTGATCTGCTAGCGATCAAAGGAAATCGAACACAAATTGGGGTGGAAGGATAGTTCAACACTGATGCTGATCACATCAGGGTTGGATGATTCTTGAAGCTCCCCATAAGTGGACACAAGTAATCACGCTAAGAAAAGTTGCAGCTACCATAAATCGGACTTGGAGTTTGTGATGTTTTAAAAAGAGTTTTCAAACGGAATTTTAAAAAGAATTTTTCCTTCGAGTATAAAGGCGAAAACTAGTTTTGAAACCCTTGCACCGTACGTGCGGCGGTCCTAGGTGACCGATTGGGGATGTGGCAGTGCGTATTTTTCCAAAGGCAGCGGGACGGGGAGAGTACCCTGAGAATGTCCTGTGTTGAGAGAGTCAACCAGAGTGCCTGAGGATATGTATATGTGAAACGTTTTTGATCAGAACCGAAGGGACCATGGGCCAGAGAGAGTAAGTGCCCATTTGTCATGAACGGCCGTGGACCAGAGAGCGTAAGTGTCCAACGTGACCGGTACCTAAGGGATCAATAGTGTATTACTCGATATGGATTCGAGGACTGTGATGCCTTCTTGTCTTCGGACTGATTCCATGGAGAGAGTATAAAGAGTATTTTTGATTGCTATACATGTTGTGATATGTGTGTGGTATGTGAGCATGTATGGAGACAGACCTGTGAGTCTATAAGGTCGTATAGAGATTACGACCTTGACATAGAGTATCTATGTGAGTAACGATATTAGATTCACCAACTTTGAGGGCAAAGTTCTTTAAGGGGGGTAGATTTTTACCCCATACTTAAAAATGGTGACTTAATTATTTTAATGTGATTTTTAAAGGCCTGATAGCGCCTAGAGAGCATAGGTAAAGAGAATAAAACCAAAAGAAAAGAGAAAATGCGTAGAACGCGAAAAAACGTTAAAACACGCATTAAATGAGTATGGGAGGTATATGACCTCGGTTAGGGTCCGAGATGGATTCCTAAGGCCTAATTATGCCTAATTAGTATATGGGAATGATTCCCGAAGAAAACGGATCCAAATAATGGATTAAAACGCTAACGGAGTTTTAAAACACGTTTTTCGAGAAAACCTGAAAACATGACTTTGAGTGGTCAAACAGACCCGTAAAAGTTATGGTTGATTATAACTATAATTAAGTATTAATGGAAGCTTAATAACCATTAAAAATTAAGAAATGAGAAAAATCCGAAAAACGGGCCCGGTGAGTGCCAAACCGGGTAAATTAACGAGCGTTTTCTGTAGAAGACAAAAAACACTCCAGCTCACACATATGGTGGGGGCCGGTTTTATTTAGTGAGTCAACGCCCTCACTCGCACACTAAGCTAGTAATAAGAAATAAAAGAAAAAGAAAGGAAAAAGTAAAAAGGGATAAGTGCTTCCCTCCCTCTCTCCTCCCATTTCCTTTCTTCTTCCTTCTCCCCCCCTTCTCCACCGATTTTCTTCCTCTCTCTCTCTGTTGAACGACATTGAAGCCCAAGCATGGCTTCTCCACCTTCTTCTTCTTGCCCAAGCGTTATCCTTGCTCCAGATTCAAAAATAATTACATATTTGAACTCCTCTCATCAAGCCCTATCATCCTCTCTTTTCGAAATCTCAAATGGAGGAGTTTGACCTCCATGGGTTTTGGGCATTTGAAGAGTAAACTACACCATTTTGGAGCTTGGAGTCTCCTCTTTCAAACAAGGCAAAAAGTTTCAAGAGAAAAGCTCATTTTCTCCATTCTCTAGTGTTGGCAAATTTTTGCCCTTCTTAATACCTTGATTCTTTCCTGTTGAGCATCTATTCACACCTCCAATGGTGGGTTGAAGCTCCTCCTTTGATTCTTGACCAAAACCCCATCCTAGTGTTTCAAGGTAATCACCAATTTTAGAGTGTTAAACACTTCCCTTTTTGTAATCTTAGAACAAATAATAATTCTAAGTGTCTTGATTGGTCTCATTCCATCATGGGGAAATTAATTTGGAGTGGACAACTCCATGGCCTTGGCCGGTTTCAATCAAGAGAAAGAAGAAGAGGAGGTGAAGGAGTGAAAAGAGAAAAGGCTTGTGAACAAGAGGTAAATAACCTACCCTGGAGCCTAATTTAATGCTTTTAGAATTTTGGGTGGAAAGTAATTGATTGAACCCAAAAGTTGTGTTAAATATGTATTTGGTGATAGTTGAGAGAGTTATGAATTTGCTCTTGATTTAAGAGCTATGCATTTTGATATTTGGAGATCTTGGCTGAGTAATGAGGAAATGTTGTGTGCTGATACAACCCTTGTGGTTTGGCTAGTTTTAGGTTGAATTAAATGGTAATATGAGCTTTTGGGCAATATAGAAAAGTAATCGGGCTATGGTGAAATTCCGGTAGAAATCTAAGTGGTTTATATGTTGTTTTGAGTGAAGAATAACCTAGGGGTAGCTAGGTATGAATGGAGGTTGAATTGAGTTAGTAAACCACCTTTGGAATGTTAGTTCAAGGATAGGAGATTTGTGCAAAAATCTGTAGCAAAAGAAGTTGTTTAAGTGCCTTAGGAGTTTAGGAAACAATGAGGATTAAGGCTTTAGGAGTGAGGCAAACTTTGGTACTGGAAGTGCATTATCTTAGAAGATGTGGAATGGTCAAAATGAAAGAAAACAAAATGGAAATTGCCAAGAGAAGTTAGAAAATGCACAAGTGTGCAAAGTGTTGAAATGAGAATGGAAAATTTGTGAATTTGAGCAAGAATTTGGGTAAGGATTAAACCTATGATTTGAAGAGGTTTAGAGCATGTTTTGAGGTGTTTAAACATGTAGGAAAATTGTGGAAATATTAGGGAAAGATTGAGGGTGGATTGAGGGTGGATTAAGGATTGATTTGGTGGGTGAAAAATCACTTAAGTAGCAGGTTTTAGCAAGGTCCGGGACTTGGTCCTTGGACAAAGTCCCGGACCACACTCAATTTTGTGCCGAGAGTTCATCACCCACCTTGGTCCGGGAATTGGCCTAGATACAAGGTCCCGGACCACATGTTATTTTCACCCGAGAGTTATGTCTTCAATTGGTCCGGGACTTAGGATAGGGACCAAGTCCCGGACCACCCCCAGAATCATGTCGTGAGTGTTTTAAGGTTGTAAATGATGGGGGTTTGAATGTTAATGATGTTAGATGATGATTAGCCATGTTTGGTGACATGTAAAGGCCCTAAGAAGTGTAAATAAGTGCTAGAAGTGAGTGTGAAGTAAGAACTCGAATTAACAAGAGTAAAACCGAGATAACGGGATAACGTGGTAAGTACGGGAGTAGCATTTATTTACGTACCGTATGAACTTGGTATTGATATTAGTTTTTGAAACATTATCAGAAATTTGTGTGTGAACCGAGTAATGTGAGGACACGGTAAAAGGGAAACCAAGGTGTAAGGTATGATTTTCTCATACCCCGTATGCTAACCGTGTTACGTTGATTTGTGTGTTTGTGTGCCGGCTTAATCAAGACTAAAGCATGAAATTGAACAATTGCTTGAGTACATGTGTCTGGATGTGTAATGTGTGAACTAACATACTTGAATGCCGGTATGGTCTAACGTAGTGTATAGACCGACTCATAGTGAGTAACGGTTGGCTAGAAACTCGTAGATCGGGTAGTTTCGTAAAATAACGGAAACATGCAAACACACAAGCTATCGATTAAAGAATAACGATAATGCAAACTTATGAACTCACTTGTATGCGAGGAGGATGTACGGGTTGGGTAAACACCCGATAATGGATAGAAAACCAAATTGAAACAATCCACGAAACAAGTAAGAGTGGAAAGATAAATGAACCTCCATGAAGGGATTAAGTATAGTACGGAAATGTGAACTAGTAAGAAAAGTAAAAGAGACATAAGGGACCATTTGACTCCCTTAAATACGGTCGACCTCCTGTACGAGGATTTGACCCTGTGTGAGAAAATTACCTAATATAAGTATACGAAACGTTGGGGTAACCCTTAAACCCTAAGATTACCCGAACTTACGAAATGTTCCCAAAGTCATTAGAAACATCGAGAGTGATGCTTCTAGACTAGTATACATAATTACATTAACTCCGAGAGAGGATGTATGGGAATGTGAGAAGTCCGAGAGAAGTTCGGACCTAAGTGCAAGAGTAGAAACTAGGAGAGAGTTCCGGGAGCTAGTTGAACCTTCCCACATTCTAGACCCAGAGTAGGGTCGAAACCGGGGAAGTAAGACTATGCTCAAGAGCAATGTGTTTTGGCTTAAGAATGTATTAGAGAAAACAAGCGTGACGTAGGAGACCTGTAGTGTCTCGAGAACTACGAGAGCTTGAGATAATGAATAAGTAACCCAAGAGTGTGGGTGAGATAATGAATAAGTAACCCAAGAGAGTGGGTGAGTTTAGGATAAGTAACCCAAGAGAGTGGGTGAGATATCAAGTGAGTAACCTAGGCATAGTGAGGTAGAACCCTCAAGGCCTAGGAGTAAGTTAACACAACTAACAACCTCGTTATGTTAGTTAAGGATTTTATTCCATGGTTGAATGTGAATCCTTGTGTAGTGTACATATGTAATGTATTGCTATGTTGCATGTTGATTGAATTAAAATGAATCTCATGCTCTCGACAAAAGTAGTCGGCGTACCCCGGTTAGCACGCGGGGTATGCGAATTTCATATGCAGTGATAAGCTGAGCCCCTAGGGGCATCGTTTTTATTTTCAGGTACACCGAAGATGATTCCGTTTAGAGTAGGGCGGGGACGGTGGTTAACATGGGTAGTTAGATTTTAATTACTTATGTATTTGAATGAGGTGTAGACCGAAAGTGTTATCGGCATCCGTATGTTGTAGACTCGATATAGTATAGAACTTAATGGAGAATTGTATCGTGTGAGACTCGGTTAGTAATAAATGAGTAATGTATTTGTATTGAGTACTCGGTTATTCCGGTCTATCAGACCGATGCAGTAGTTGAGTTAGGCCTAGTTAGCCACATGGGTGGCTAACGGCGTTGTACCACCCTCCGTTGTATTTAGAGTTCCGCTGCGATATTATGGGCAAATGTGACAGTTTAAGTGATAATTATGAGATTAGCGGATGGGGTGTTACAAAAATGGTATCAGAGCGAACTGGAAATACCGAGCTTAGGAAATACTGAGTTAGGAAGAAGAACTTAGGGCTAAGGGTTGAGCGATAGCGTGTGAGATGCGCTAGTTAGGAACTTCCAGTTTGATCTGGATACCTGCAATACCAACCCGCCCTCCACAACCCCCGTATTAAAAGCTCTGGAAATAACGCCAGAGAGACGGGAAAACCCAATCTAGCAGCTGTTAAATATTTCAATATGAACTAGAACCTGGCATACGGTAGATTCCAGAAATGGAAATCCCAGAGACGGTTCCCGTTATAACGACAATAACCGCACTTAATGGCGGGAGATCAAGGAATCCTATTCAAAGGAAACTGAAGTTTACGGCAGCATGGGGCGACATGCTTAGCATCGTGAGAACCGGCTGGCCGAGCAGCAGCAAGAAGGGAAGCATCAACCTTATGGCGAGGCGGAAAAAAAAGGTGAAGTAACGTAAACCGGGACACATGTCTACGGACCGCCATAGTTAAGTAATACCACTAACGGTATACTAACTGACTAAGAATCTAGTCAAGAGTAGGTAAACCCACCCTACCACACCCTAAAAAGTTGCAATACCTAACCGACCTAGCTTAGACAGCTACAAGCACATCTACGGGACATACCCGAATAGGACTACAGAAATAGTGCCTAAATAAAACAAGTTTTGGTAACGACGGTAAATGTGTGGGAACGAGTACCAAAAACGACACATAACTTAGTAGATAAGGGACTCCGAGAGTGGAGAAGCACCTAAATGGATGACAGTCATGACAAAACGAACAAGAAGCAGCTCTGAAGAGTAGTTGTCCAACTAAAGGATCAAAGGAAGAGCCGACAAGGCTACCAAATGCAATGTGAACAATACCATGACCGGTATGAGTTAACCCAAAAACCGTCTGTACCGCGCACTTGCCACGGAAAGTGCAGTAATAACAAGATCATTGAGAGGAACTTTAACAAGCAAGAAGTACTTTGCAAAGTAAGAGGATGGCTGAAATACCCAAAATCTAGTTAATACCTTAATACTGTTAAATAATGAAGAATTGATCTAGAAACAAATCATTTTAGTTACGCATGCTAATTTATGCATGCAAACGTTACGTAAATTAATATTATTACGCGTGCGCATGCAAACTCACGCATGCAGACGTCACGTAAAAATAGTATTTTTACTGTAAACGCTAACGGGCGTAATTTTACAAATGTCGTAACATACTCGTACAAAACGCCCATGTACGTTTATTAACAAGGATTAAACTCCTTACATAACGAGCTCGATAAAGAGAGCGACAACACGGAAAGATAATACGAACGTTTATACAATTCATAAAACGACAACGTTCGATCCACGAACGCTATATAATGTCATCTTCTCATACGCATATAAACGCTTACGTACGAACATCAACGGGCATTAAACCCCTTACGAAACAAGCTCAATTAAGAGAGCGTCACCCGGGAAAAATATATACGAGCGTTTATACGACTCGGTACACAATAACGTTCACTGTAAAAACGTGAAAAATACTAACGAGCAACGTAAATATTTTACGATTGCCTAAGCATTTATAAATGCTAAAATAAATGGACATACACATTTAAACAATGTAACAACTTATGTACATAATCTTAATACTTGATATATATCATAAATACATAAGAAATGTATTATCATTATATATAACACAAAGTATACAAGTTAAAAATCGGTACCATATAAACCGGTTTATATACCAAATTTGTGGGACTTGTTTTATACACTTTCACTTAGTAAAACAATTAACTACCTAATATACCTACCTTTTACATATGTATATGTTACTAAGACAAATTTAAAATCTACCTAGCATACCATACACCATGCGGTAGTATATAGATATATACAAAAAAAAAACCTAGAGCAAACACCACATGTATGCGGTAGTATACATGTTAATATATGGTCACTTTAAACATGTAGAATACCCCATATTTACGTTAATACACTTGCAACTAGTCAAACAAAAAGCTATAGCAATTACCCTATATTTACGTGGTGCACATGTCAATCATGCTTCAGATTTTTGTCAATCTTGTGCACAACTAGAAAACGGTACTTATGTACCAATTACAACCGTTAACACCTACACATGCGAACAATCTGTACATTATATATATATATATATATATATATATCAATATAAAAAAACGGTAATACATGTACATATATACATCATGATATGCCATGTACTGAATTAAGCAAAATCAAATGTTCAACGCATGCACACCACTGAAGCATATATATACAATAGGAACACAAATAAAAAACGGTTCCATTTGCTAAATCTAACCGGTAGCATATATAAGTGGATGACATAAGTTAATTAGTCAAATTGCCATGAAACTTTATGAGTCATCCTTCTACATGTTATAAAATATATTGACAAAAATACTAGTCCAAATCAGCCCCTTAGCAAACCAAAAATCTGCCACATAACATAACAAGATATTATTGTATAAGTGACATGGAACTTGCAGCAATCATACCGGTAGTACAATTACATCAAATAAACAATTAAAAATCTGGTGTTATACCCATACTAATCAAGCAAATAAAACGGTTTGACAGCAAGTGTACATGAGCATATTAATCATAAACAAATACACATGCATACATGATTAATTAACCAAAAAAAAAACGGTGTAGTTGTACTCCATATGCCGGTTTGGTATGTGATCATTTTGACATGATTAGACTTT
This sequence comes from Limonium bicolor, assembly GCA_023374045.1. Classification (NCBI taxonomy): domain Eukaryota; kingdom Viridiplantae; phylum Streptophyta; class Magnoliopsida; order Caryophyllales; family Plumbaginaceae; genus Limonium; species Limonium bicolor. The sequence goes on from CM041779.1 coordinate 93,005,151, forward strand.
ATAAAATGCCAAGGGACTTTATGAGACATTCCCACATGGTGTATAATAAATGGACATGATAAGGTTGGTGAGTCAGCCCCCCCCTTCCGAAAATTTTGCACGTAATTGATGGGAGGTGGGCATGTGATTAAGCTAGGATTGTCCAGAACTACATCTAAAGTAGTATAGTGGTAGTAGAATAATAAAAAGACAAGTAATTAGCTCCTCTCAATCCCACCATTACCGTAAGTGGCAATCAATGAAGTCTACTTTATCTCTTTTTATCTCTTCTTGTCGGTTACAATATAACAAAGCTAATTGATGACTCATCCTTATCATGCCATATTATGTCAATATATGTCATGGAAAGACAAACCGATTTTTTTTCTCATCTCCTTCATTCCTGCCTGCCCTGCCGTCTTCTTCACCGGCTCATACCCTCCCTCTCTGCTGCTTCCAAACCGAGAACAAACAACCAACATCAATGGAGGGCTCCTCTTGATATGGGTAAGCCACTAAGGCATGTAGATCTCATTTTCATTCTTTTCTCTTCCTCCTTCTTCTAAGCTCATTTTTTCCTCTTTTTTTATACGTAAACCAGTGGAGGGAACAACCTCTTCAAGTGTTGCTTCTATAGTTGTTAGGAACTCCATTTTAAGCCTTGTAGCAAGGTAACTCCTAGCCATGGTTCATCATATATTACCGTTTTATTTCTTGTGTTTGGTATAGTGTTTTAACACCTTGGTTGCTTCAGTTTTCAGGCGTGAACCAGCCTTAATCAACCTATGATACTTAGGTAATTAACATGCTTCTATTAAGCTTAAACACACACACACTTTAATGGTCCTGAATTCACTAGATTAATGCAAGTGTTTATCTTTGTTAAATGCTCGTAATGCTGCTGGTAACATGAGAGAAATCTGCCCAAAGTGATGCAAAAAAAAAAATAGTGTGGAAAGCTTGTCCCATTAAGGTAAATTACTACCAAAGTGGGTTGTTAATCAAGTGCATGTGAGGTGGATATTTAAAACTGAATTAAATCTATATACATGTGTAGCCGTGAGCCATGGAGTGGTGTTTGCTGGATTAAAAGCTTATCAACCAAGTAAGTATGTTAACTATGTATAATACAAAGTTGTTATGCCACTTTGTTACTCTATAATATGAGCCGAGAGTTTACATGGTTATATTTAACCAAACTATATAATAAAATGTTTTATAACATGTTGGAAAACAATTAACCAATGTCTATGTGACATATAATGTCATAGAATAAAGTAAAATGATTAAAACACAATTTATAAAATATTGTTACAAGTACATACCAAAACCATAAGCTATAGTGTCTTTTATGACATTTATAAGTGATTTATATTATATAAAAAGGTTTGTAACAAGTTGAGTATTTTAGACTATTTAATTTCGTGTTCTATTAAGTTTAAACCAAAGATTAGAATTTAATAATGTTACCGAGATGAAGTTGGGGTCAGATTGTAATTTAAATAAATTTATGAGGCTAAATGAATAATATAGCCAAAAAAACCATATGTTAAAAGAGATTAAAATGGACTTTATAAGATTATATTAAATTTGGTGTCAAAGTGTAAATTCTGGAAAATTTAGTGTACAGCCGAATTTATTTTGAGTTTCGGATATATTAATGTATTAAGTATGAAAATAGACTTTGGTCAAAGTGTTGACCGAAAACTTTGGGTTAAAATGATTTATGACATTAAAATATTAAATTTATAAAAGTTAAGGTGTTCAAATAATAAATACCGAATTTTTAGAGGTGGTTTAGTGAATTAATTAATTAAAAAATAAAACTATGTATTATAATGTATTTTGGAGTATAATTAGTTTAAGAAATAAATGTGGTTATAATATAATAACCGAAAAGTATGTTGTATTTATGGGATTAAAAATATTTATAGGTCCTATATGGATATTTATGAAATTTAGAAAAGAGATTATGATTTAAAGATTTATGAAATTAAAACTATACGATATACAAGTACAAGTAACTTACTTGAAAAAGAATAATTTGTTTGAGGATAAATGTAATTAATAAAAGATATGGGAATGATATGTCCATGCGTGACATGTAATAATTTGAGAGTTTATTAAGTGGTTATGTCATTTAGACCATTCTATGTATGTATCCTAAATAATACATGTGTATGAAATATATATTTAGACTTTTAAGTAAATCAAAAGGAAATGAATATAAGGAATTTAATGTGGAAACACCAAATAATATTTGGAGCTATAGTATATTTTAAAATAAAGTTAAGAGGAGGATTAATTAACATGTGACCAAAAATTGTCATTGATAAAATTATAAATTACTATGTCATTTGGACATTGTAAACATGTAACATAAATGGTACATGAATATATAGTTATATACATTAAAGGATTTAGAAATGAATCACAAGGAGTAACAAATAAGTTATACATCCAACCATAAGGTAATTAAAAGGAATTACCACACAATATAAGTTTTATAAATTAAGGCTACATGATTTGGAAATATATATACCTTGAATAATAATAAGGAAAAGAGGTTAAAGAAACTACCTAAGTATAAAGAAATGAACCTCACATGAAATAACGAATATGAAATCGTTTCATGAATCAACAAAATTATTATACGAGAGTTACATAAATTAACACTCCCAGTTAATCCTATTCTAGGACATTGTTTGACCAGACGTTGACCGGAACTAAACAAGTATAGTCTACGGTGAACGGTATGGAATTCTTGCAGTCTGCTTTCTACCGGATTACACCGGCTTGTGTGCTATCTGTTGTTTGAAATAACGACCAAGACAATTGTTGTAAAATGTTGTATTACTCTTGTGCACTGTTGTGTTACTTTATGTGCGTGATGTTACTAACTGTAACGTGTATGTTTCACGCATACAACACTACATTATACCAGTGGATTAAATACCTGCGTTTTATTATATCGAGGACTTGTACTCAAGTTTCTCACTAACTTCACTTTAAAAACGTCGTTATCCTAAACGTGATAACTGACAATACACATTGTGTTCTGGTTTAACGTTCTTGAGTGACATCAAATAAATTCTATACTACGAGAACGAGGAGCCCAGTTGGATCTGGCCATGCATGCTACAGGAGCTGTACCTGTCACAGGTCGTCTCCTATTCAATTTACGTCGCGACGGGAGTTTTTGGGTGCACTATGTCACTCACCGGCTGCGTACCGGAATAGTTCAAGTTAAGAGGAAGACTTCACTTCTCTCGAGGGTTCGATTCCCACCGTTATCAGTACAGGAGCTAACTACGTTATCTTCTGAGGGACTTATTACCCACCTACTTGTACGAGAGTCCCATCTCGTCTAAGGGTTTATCATACCCGACCATCTTACTCCATGATGGAGTTTAACGAGGTCACTATACCTCCACTGCTGTGAGGTACTCTTATATATATGTTAGTCCCATTGTGAGGATCTGACTACTGGTGAATAATTACAGGACATCTAACTTGACCTTCTGCAGTCTTGTTCTGTGTGACATTGTTATCCTTGTATGGATGCTTGTTATGATTATGTTATGATGCTTATTTACAGCTTTACAAAAGTGACTTGCATGTATTCGACAAAGTAGTTGGTGTGGCCCAGTAGCTTGTGGGCTGCACGTTTTTCATACCGGCAAATTATTTGCTGAGCCGTTTCATGGCTAAACAATTCCAGGTACCTGAAGAATTAAGAGATTACCCGACCGAGTGTAGGTGGGGTAGAAATAAGACAGGGGTTTATTACTACAGGTGTTATCTTACAGTACTGTACTTTTATTATTGGTTTTTGTTATTCTAAGCGGTTTGTATTCAGCGCTCAGACCGTATCATTTGTAAGTTGTATTGGAGTTAGCCTTGTTAGTCACATGGGTGACTAACGGTGTTGTAGCACCACCCGTTGTTATGTATATATTTTGCGATGCATTTCCAGTTATCTTTGGGAGCTATCATCGTACAGGTTGTGGAGTTTCGGGTTGGGGTGTTACAATGGCGAAAGAAGCCAATATAGCAACTTAAACCTTAAGAATTTTGAAACGAAACCTTGGAAAGGCCTAACGGCCTGACCACTATATTAAGAACATACCAGCCGGCGAGAAGCTAGACTGGTAAGGAGCAACCGGTATTGTAATGCCATGAAGATTTTACTTTTCAAACTCAAATTTTTCTTTCAAAATGCAAATTTTCTGAAAACCCCCAAATTTTTAAAACCAAAACCAGAGGAATCTCAGTAAAACATTACGGAATGACATAAGAGGAGTTGGCAACAGAATACTTTACCTAGGCGTGCGATCGACCTACAAGTGTACAAAAACGAGACATGAGACGACCGCACTCCGAAGGAGCTTGCGGGCCTGACAGACCAGTTATGAGTTAGCCGGGTAAGTGGTAACGTATCAATAAGATACTCCGTATGTATACAAGTAGAGTACGGACACGGGAGGTAGTCGACTCCATACTATGGACGGAAGAGCCAAATCAGACCAAAACAACTGACTACCAGGAATGATCGAAGGAACGCAGACAAGCTTACAAAGCGAAAGGAGTCAAGAACCCACTACAAGACGATGGGAAAGAGTAAGAAGTGCGAGAAGCACAGAGTATTAAGTATAGACATTGGATATGTGTGAGAATCACGAAGGAAACAAATGGTAACTGAAATGAATACCCAGCGCAAAAAATACGGCAAATGCCTGAAATGAACACGACAATGTTCGATAACGGGATAGAATTCCCGGAACAATCACCACGGCTATGGGAAGATATTATACCCCACTGTAGGGAGTATCAAACCCGGCCAACAATGTAAGAAGGTAGTATCCATAGTCTACCCAAGAACGGGAGACATTACAACCCTAAACGGGACAGTCCGATATGCATAACCGCAAAGCGGAGTAAGAAACTAAACGTACCCCAAAGTACCAGCTAAATGTATTGGCGCTACATAGTAACACCCAGGAGTAAATCTTTAAGGGTGTCTAAGTCAACGACGGTTGAATGAAGCATCGTGATATGAACACAAGTGTTAAAGCGAACACTCGGATAGAAACCTGAAGGGATCCCACATAACAGGGGATACCCTATATTGCCAAAGGCGAAGATTAATATCAAGATACTTAAAGGGCCTTCCATGTACGGAAGTGCGATGGGACAACCATATCAAGAGCCCAATAGTACCTCCAAACCATTTAATAATATACAGAGAAGAAGAAACTTGTATAAGCAGCCCGCACAGAGCATGGCTCGAGGCAATGTGGCTTGTAATCCAGGAAAACCAACTACAATTCGTAGATCCAAACGTTGCAAACCTATGCATAAAGGCATGAGAGGAATTGTGGTGAATGAACCACTACCTTAGAGTGGGGATACCCCTCGTTATTGTGGGGCCTATGGAGCGGCAATTGCGTGAACTCTCCAGAGAAAGGCTACCACCTGAGAGTATAATGTGAAACTGCTAGAGCGGTTAGTGAAACTTGAGCATGTGTTTTTGCCAAGGAGTAATATGAACAGAAATAGTATGTAAAAAGGAAGCATTGATAACAAAGGTTGAAACCGAGAGAGTAATCGATTAGGTAGTAAACACAGTATGTGCAATATGAATTGCAGAGTAAACAATGCACAAGGAACGCAGAGAAATTTAAAAGAGTAGTGTAATCCATTGAGCCAAGTGAATGGCAAGCCGTAGTGTATATGGCAGGAATACATGAGCGGAAACTAAGTAGTAGCGGATGCCATGTAAACAAGCGTTGTTTAACGAGTGAGAACGTGGTACACAGCAAGCGACCATTGTAAGAGTATAGCCACATAATGATATGAAGTGGATGAATAAGGATGGTAGACAGACCGGGCAACAAGGAAACAATTTTCATTCCTATTGCGATCACATAAGAGATTTACTGCCAAGGGTTTACGCCTCTACACTCTGTAGGACTGAGTGTTTTGGTATTGCACTTGTGCAGCAATGATCTAGTGGGATAGCTAGGAGTATGGGAAATGTCAAAATGTGGTAAATCCTTCTTTTCGACAATGAACATGGCGTAAGCCTGTTGAGCGGGAACCTAGAGACATACCGTGCGGCCGTCGGCCAAAGGCGCACAAAGAACGTGGGGTCATAACCCACAGGTCCCAGGACCGGTGCATATAAATGCAAGTCGTACGAATGGAAGAATCTGGTACAGAAATAGATGTATTGACATAAGTCAGAAACCATTAATAACGGAGGAAGCACTACATATTATTACAATAAAATAAGAAGCCGGTTGCAAGAAGTTATGGAGGGGACGTAGCCTGCAAAAGCAAAAGGATAAAAGAAGAAAATAGAAAAGATAAAAAAGGGCTGCTACATTGAGTCGGTGAGGGTTTTGTACGCTACAGAGGGGGATATATATCCATGGTTTTCCATCCGTCATGAAAATTCACGCTTGACCCGAGAGCAGGGCGCTCTGCGCCTCTCACCCACACCAACATCATCAGACTACCACCCATCACCCATACTACCGCATCCAGCCATACACACGCACCATCATTCATCCAGTTCGACACCATCACTGAACCAAGGAGCAGAAGCAAGCGTAGAGCAGTAGCAGTTCGACACGGGCAGCAGACCACCGAGAACACGGGCATACCGAGATAAACCGATGACTTTAGTAAACTGAATTTATTTGTTACTTTATTATTTCTCGTTATACTTTTGTTCGTTACATGTTATTTTTAGTTGTTGTTTCTGCTTGTTAAAACCATGAGTGAGTAGTTTTATTTAGTTTCCCGGGTTAGGGAAGTGAGTCTTTTTCAGAGAATTCACATTATGTAAGTTTGTCACTATAATTATAATTTTGCAATAGTTTGATTCCTGTTCTTAATGTGTTTGGATTTTCTAGCCAATTATATGAGCGATTTTTGTAGTGCTTAAATCAAAATGCGGTGCTGAGATTAAGTTCTAGACATAGGAAGTCAAACCGGATTAACGACTAGAAACATGGTTTGCCTATAGGTTAATCTGTGCCCAATAGGAATTGTTTTTAATGCAATTAACTTGAATTGACTTGGGCATGGTTTGCGGCTTGTTATTTCAGTTAGTTAGAGTTCGTTGTATAGGGGCCAGTCAATGAACTATTTATAATTCCTGAGTTTATTGCATAAAATAGTGAAAGTTGATATTAATTGAATTTGATGGAATAGACGAGTGGAATAACCCGTGGAGCGTTTTTCATTCACTAGATTTTAAACTGGCATTTGTTTTGTTTATTTTATCGTTTTATTTTATGTTTGTTATTTGAGTCAGTCTTTTAGTTAAATTAATTAAAACCTGAAAAAGTGACAATTCTCGTTTTATTTAGGTTAGTTTTCTCAATTAGGTTAATTTAATTTGTCAGTTAATTGAAAGAGGTCCCTGATTTTGACAACCCACTTAATCACTATATCCGCAAAACGATAGGTACACTGCCTAGGTAGAGATAGTAACATATTTCTGCTAACATTTACCCCCCTTAAAAGGACTTTGTCCCGAAGTCATCTAAATCGAATAGGTAACATAACTACCCAATGTAACCTCAATGATATCTATCAATCCGGCCTATCAATTCTAAGGTCTCGACACTTCCCCGAAGTGTTCTCAATTCCATTCATCCATAATTCTTTTCCAATCCAAATTAATATATATATATATATATATATATATATATATATATGTGTAACACAAATCACAACGGACATAAGTGTATGATCATCCAAGTGCTTAAAGCACATCCATATAACAACACATCACCAGTGCATAAAGCACATACATGCCACAAAAACAACACAAACACCACAAAGACAACACAAACAACTAAATATGCCAAGAGGCTCTACCCCCTTAAAAGGGTTACGCCCCGTGACCCAAAAAGTATCTAACAACCACTATGAGAACAGCGCTGGATACTTGGCTCTCATGGAAACTCCCATGTGGCCTTTTTCACCTCATGGTTCGACCAACGGACTTTGACTGAAATACCCCTAACCTTAAAAACATAATTAAATGATCTATTTATGATCTAAGATGGTTAATAAACATCTAAATATCATTGAGGAACAATCTAAAGATCTCAACAAGGCAAAACATGCCTTAAGATCGGTAAAGCAAAAGAATGTGCTTTAAGATACCATAGAGATTATATGACCTCAAATAGGATCCAAAGTGGATTCCTAAGCTCTAAAACATGTCCTAACACAAAATGTGCTTTAAAATTCCTTAAAGCACGTTTTTGAGAAAGTTGACTTTCTGAGTGGGTTTTGAGTGGTGTTAGGCATTGGATTAGACCATGATGTACTAATATAATATAATGTACCACATTAGAAGGTCTAAATCCAAGATTTCAAAAAAAAATCGAAAATATGGCATTCATTTGTGAATAGTAACCCAAATAGTGCATTTTTAAGCTAAATTGACTAAGTATGGGCAATGGTCAATTAATGACCCTCTTAACCCTTGTGAAGTTGGCAGCTTAAGGCAATGGAGGACAGCACATTCAGAATTAACACTAAATATCTTCCTAATTTGGTGAATCACCATTTTACTGTTCCATTTTATACTTTTCTTTCATTTAAACACATTATTTATCTTTCTCTTGCCTCTTGTCCCATTCCAGCCGAGCCATCAGCCTTCTCTAATCCTCTTAAGCTGTGTTCTTGAGTATGGAAGGCAAATCAATCTCTTTTGCACCTAAGGTAATGGTTTAAGGCTTATTTTAGCTCTTTTTCTTCATCTCTTCATTACCTACACTTGGAGCTCATGATCTATCACTTTCCATGGCTCATTCTCAGTGTTTTAAACCTTGAACAATCATCAATCTCGGCTGAAGCAAGTCTAGGGACCAAGGTTGCCAAAATTTACATTATAAGGTAAAAACATACCTTAAGGATTTCTACTCTCCATCCGGTTTTCTCCTTCTGATTTCTATGAGTTTATTCACTCATAATCTTCATATTTACATGTTAATTCAGTTGGTTAACCATTTGGAGCAAGGGTGGCCGAAAATCAAAGGAAATACCATTCTTTAAGGCATTTTGCCAAGGTAAAACTTATTACCATAGCAGCTTGTTGTTGTCTAGCTATTTCCTATGTTTATATGGTGAATTTAACACCATGTGGTGTGTTTAATTCAGGCCGAAACCCATTGGAAACTTCCTTGCATTTTTAAGGTGATTTTTGCCTTAAATCTTACATTTAATTATTCTTTATGGTTAGCTCATGCTTGGAGTGTAACCATATCTTATTTTGGTGTATTAAACATGTGTGAGTGTTGTGGTGATTTTTCCTCCAAGCTGCCGAATTGGTATAAGGGCTTTAAGTACATAAATCAAGGTATAAACACCTTAAACTTATGTTATTATGATTTCTTAGCATATATATATATATATTATGTGCCGAGAGTGGAGTTACTTATATGGGTTATTTTAACCTAAGTATGGAAAAAATGACTAAGATAAATTAAGCTAGTCATTTAAGTGACTTAATTAACATAATGGTCAAATTATGACATTATGTGGAAAAAAAATAAACTATGGTAAGGCCGAGAGCTTATGTTATATTTTGAGCTATTTATGTGTAATTTTATGTTATAAGCAAAGTTGTAATAAGGCCATGTCATTAGGACATTTTATTTAAGTTTAAAAGCTTAATTAATTTATTTTATGCACTTACTATTAAGTGAGGGGTCAAAGCCGTAATTAATCAAACATTAGAGGGTTGTAGATGAATATAGCCGAAAATTGGGATTTAAAATGTATTTAAATAAAAATTATAAGATTTTATAAAGTTTTTGGGTGAAATTGTAAATATTGGAAAGTTTGGGGTAATCTATGTAATTACCGAGAAAGTGGGGTCTAAATGATGTTTGGAAGTCAAACATTGACCAAATAAAAGACTTTGACCAGATTTGATGATTTATTAATTTAATTATCAAATTATATTAAGTTATGTATTAAGATGTAAAAATTACATAACATATGGGTATATATAATATTACCGAAAGTTTGGGGTATAAAATGGTATTTTATACACCTATGGGTCATTAGGAATTTTAAGGAATTTATTTGGTTAAATTTGGAGTTAATATGGATTATATAAGTATAATATATGATATGTTATATCATTGTTACATATAGGTAACATATATGGTGGAAACTGTAAATATTGAAAATATAAGGTTAGGAATGATGTTTATAACCTTTTGGTATAGTTTGGTAATTTTTGGAGTTATATATAAGGTTTTATTAAGATATATGTATAAATATTTTAATGACATAAGGAAACTATATATTATAAATTGGGGAGATTTGGTAATTATACAAAGTTAGGTGGAAGGAATTTAATTAAAACAGACCCTAGGGTCTGTTCGGTAATTATAAACCTTTAAAACAATAGGTTATAATTATATTAAGGTTTAAGGATTATAACATAAGGTATATATTATAAGTGTGACAATGGAATATAATTTGGGGTTGATTTGTAAAATCTGAAAGTATGGTGGAATTAAATAAAACCGAGAATACTATGGTACATTTGGTATTTTATAACAATTTATAACTATAGGTTATAATTGTTTTAATGACATAAATGTCATAACATATGTTATATAACTATAATAAACATTATATAAATTATGTGGTGGATTTGGTAAATAATAGAGAACATGGGTGCTGTTCGGAAATAATGAGATTTTAGAACAAAATTTTATAATATGGTTTTCAATGTTATAAAGGTTATAACATTATAATATAAGAAATATTCATTAAAAAAGAATGAATGTATTATAAAGACTTACCATATAATAAATAGTCCCATAATACATGTATATAAATAAATATATGTTATGGTGTGAAAAAATATAATATGGTTCAATAACCATATATTATCATAATTAAAATGATATAAGATAAAGAGAAAAGAATTACAAACATTAGATATGGAAACTCTAATGTTAGGAGTATACATGGAATAATAAGGATGTATATAATTCAAAGTATTGTTTACAGATGAATTATACTACATTAAACTTGGAAAAACTAACCTTAGGAAAATAAATACTAAGGTGAAATGTATAGTATATGATTAAGGATTATACATGCGAATATAGAAACAAACTATATAATATACAAGGGTATATTGAACTACATGCGATAACCAAGTTCAAACTTTAAGTATATTAAATATACGAGACGCAACTACGCATGTAATATGACGTTTTTCCAAATCCCAAGTTAAACCGAAAACCCGACAAACGTTATCAGTTAGCAACGGGGAATAAACCGGGATGGATTAGTAACGGTACGGGGTGCCGTAGTGTATTGTTAATGTGAGATGCTGATGCATAGTGTGTGCAGACTGTATATTGTGAGTGGTTGGAACTGGTGTAATTAAAACAATTGAGAAAGAAATTAATACTCAAAATAACTGTCGGGCTGCAAACAAAATCCCGGTCGCAGTAGTATAGTAAGACAGAAGCGGCCGGGGTCTAACCGTGGGACTTATAGCGAAATAATATAGTACCTAAGCTTGTCACAAAAGGGGGGGAATTTTATTGACTTGTTTCTGAAAAGTAAAGTAGCAGATAAAATTAACAGTTTAGAAGATAAATTAAACGGGACTCCGGATTCAAGTTTATATAATCTGATTAATTATGCTATCTCTACCGGTTTTATTTTAATAGTTTGGCAAAATTCCTGTTATTATCTTAAGGACTAAATCATAGACTCAAAAGGACTCGTTTACCAGAACATGCTCGGTCTATTCTAGATTCGAGAAAAACATATGTAAACGGATTAAGTGCGAGGAATTATATTATGCATCTGAAAATACTAACTTATTTAATCAAAATAAGTTTTCCACAGATTTATCGATTAATTAACCTGTCTATTTATCTCTGATCTGATCAAAATAGACTTTGTAAAGCATTTTAATAAATTCATGAAATTTATTAAAAAGGCGAGAGATAAACTTTAATCGTAACAAACTGTATTTATTTAAACCGGTACAAATATAGATTACATAATTAAACAAACTATAATTACACCTTCACCCGGAGTAAATCCACTTAGCCCAACATAATTAAAAAGACAGAATAAGAAGTAAAAGAAATCATCTGGGGAAGATAATTAATTCAGCTCCACTATCTTGACTGCTAATATTTGGACAGAGGTTGGACAGAACAACGGTATGGAAATGGAATGTTTTTATGGGATGAAGTGTTTGTATGGAATTTATGTGGATAATATGTGGATGAGATGTATGATTTTTGGAGAGTTTTATGGTATTTTTGTGGAGGAAAAATGGCATAAGTTTGGGGTGGGATGAGATGTGATTTAATGGAGGGTTATAGGTGTATTTATAGTGAAAATGGGGTAGAAATGAAGGGGGTGTCGGTGTGAAAAGATAAAATATAATTTATCTTTTCACACCATGTCGATACAGCCCTGATTGCTGTCATTTTTGTGCTGTCCGGACCAGTGTCCGGACCAGCTGGTTCGGACATGTCGAAGCTGCGCGGAGCGCGCGTCCGAACCAGTACGTCCGGATGGTGGTTCGGACGAAAATTGTTTTGCCTCTAAAATCTTCGTTTGAGCTCCAATTTGAGATCCGTTTGCGCCTATGCATTCGTCTTTTTGTCTACTTTGCTCCTAGCTTGGTTTTCCTCATGTTTAACCAATAAATCTGTAAGATAACCAATAAAACATAAACTAGAGGAAAACTAACCAAAGTGGAGAAATGAGCAAGAAAATGCTAATATAATATATGAAATACACCCATAAAACATGCTCATTTGGACACTTATCATACCCCCACACTTATCTTTTTGCTTGTCCTCAAGAAAAACCATGTACCCAAGTAAGTAGGGAATGCTCAATACTAACAAATATTATTATGAAGGGTATGATAAGGAGGTGAACAGTTCACGATCCTTAAACTTTTTGAGGAGTGTGATCCATCAACAGCTGGTGGCATAGGTGTGCTCAGGGTAAAAATAAAAATTAGAGTTTTGGGGTATGATCCAAGGTGTTTCAATGCTTCTCAATTTAGGTGAATTTGAGAACTTTTACCACGGCCAACTTCTCTCAAGAATGGGCATTGAGGAGAAAAACAAAAGGAAAAATAGATTTTACATTTGTTTCACTTTTGCATAAGATGAGAAGATAATATGTAGGCATCAAGCTTTTGTATTTAAGAACACTCAACTCTCTTTGTTGGATACCAATGGTGTCTCGCAAGTCCCTTGTTTATTATTTTACTATTTTTTTTGAAGCACCCCTTAGCAATCCCTAAGAGAGAGGACAGAAAGAAACCCTGAGCAATAAAATCCAACCATTGCAGATCATTTGGTCACACCGCATAAGAAAAATGCTCCTCAAAAGCAATTTAATTTTTGTACCCTTTATCCCACAATTCATAACAGTATTTGTTTATAAAGAGAACAACCTACATTAGCAGGGTCCATAATTTTAATTTTTTGAACAAATGCAAGATAAGCAGAGAGATTTAAACATTTTAAGCACAAAATGTCGCCGAAAAGGGCTCTCCCCCACACTTAAGCTCAAGCAATGCCCTCATTGCGTAGAAAGAATTAAATTAACAGGGCAGACAATCTGATAAAGGAATTTACACAAAACAATGCAAAAGGGAATATGAAATATCAGTAGGGAAAGAGTGTACTCCCCAAAGTTCGCAGAGTGTGTAGAGCTCCCCCACACTTGAGTGCAACTGTAGAATTACATGAGATTTACTTGTAAATAATATTCTACACAGCCAGAAGAACTCAAGTAAAACCTGTATGTTATTATAACATATAAAAGGGAAATATAGTACAAAAGATAAAACAATATAAAAGGAAAGGCAAAGTGTAGAATATGAAATATCAGTAGGGAAAGAGTGTACTCCCCAAAGTTCGCAGAGTGTGTAGAGCTCCCCCACACTTGAGTGCAACTGTAGAATTACATGAGATTTACTTGTAAATAATATTCTACACAGCCAGAAGAACTCAAGTAAAACCTGTATGTTATTATAACATATAAAAGGGAAATATAGTACAAAAGATAAAACAATATAAAAGGAAAGGCAAAGTGTAGATAATGGGTTGCCTCCCACCAAGCCGCCCGGGTTTAACGTCTCTAGCTAGACGCATGTTCTTCATTATCCCGGAACAAAAATGAAAGTTGACAATGGAAGTACCGGTAAGAGGAAATTGGAAATAAGTAGGAACAAACCACCTGGATCAAAACAAAGTATTACTGTAGCAATTAGGTTAGGAAAATACAAACTCCACAAAACCTGGTTTTGAAGTAGGTGTTTGCTGCAATTAATCGGGAACTGAAAACCAGGTGATGGTTGTTTTTCTTCCATAAACTAGAGAATGTAAACATTCTCCTCCTTTTGTTGAGCTGGATGGAGGCAAGTTGGTAGTGTTGTTCCTCGCTCAGAGTCGAGGATGTAAATTTCCTCCCCTGGATCGAAAATGAAGGTGGAAGTGAGCTTTAATGGGTGGGTTGGGCGGGCATTATTTTTCTTTGGAGAAGGGCCCAGATTTTTCAATGGATGACCCTTAGTGCGAGGATCATCTAGTTGTGGAGACGCCTCTTCAAATTTTAGGATGAAGACATCCTTAACTACGTTGAACGGTGCAGGGAGAACTTCGGGGCGGATTGTGTCTTCAAATTCTGATCCTGGATCAAATGGAAAGGTGGCTTTCTCACTTAGCGAGTTGACTTTGAGTTTCCATCCTACTTCTTTGGTGCACAAGAGGGGAAGGCAGTGATCCTCCAGATGAAGATCAAAGTTGGATGGCTTCTCCTCTTCAAATTGAGGATGTAATAATCCTCGTCTTCTTTGAGAGGCTCATAGGAAGAGCCTTGATTGAATTCAACTTCAGAGGGAGGTGGTTCCATGAAGGTGATATTGGTGTTTTGTTTGGATGTCCTGGCGGGAGCGAGCATTTCCTCCTCTTCATTTTTGAGGATGTAACAATCCTCATTTTCTGGGTATAGCACAAAGAAGGAGGGAAAATAACGGTAATTGACTTCAGATGGAGGAGACTCCATGAAGTTGAGGTAGAAGCTGTCCTCTAATGGCTTGTCTCCAAGCTCAAGCAGATGGTTTGATGTCTTTTTCTCAGGTTCGAACGGGGGTGGTGATATAGAGTAACTCAAATCCTCAGTAAAGTTGTCCACTAGATGAACCATTTCGCTCTCCGGTTGCTGCGATGCAAGGTTTAGTGGACCTTCCATCATTTCATTTATCTCAACTAATTTGGCATAGAGCTTCAGTTGGTTTATGTCGAGGTATTCTTCCTCAGCCCGCTGTTCCACTTCATGGACCATTTCACTCTCGGGTTGTTGCTCCCTTTGAGCTAGTGTGATGGGCTGGTCCACTACATAAATTGCATTTGCATACTCTCGTGGATTTGGATCGGTTTGTGAGGGGAGTTGGGCAGGAGGTCTTTGTTGGATGAGAAGTTGTTGGATTTGGGATTGCAAGGCTTTTTGGTCATTACGAAGGGCTGTGACTTCATCTTGCGTATCTCGGGTCTTACTCATCATTGCTTTAAACATCTCCTGCATTTGGGACATTCCAGAGTCGGGATTTGAAGGAGGTTGAGTTGGTCGGCTTGAAGAAGCATTATTGCCATAAGGCGGTTGCTGATACTGCCTTTGGCCTCCTTGAAAATTGGGGTGCATGTTGTGTTGCCATGGTTGTCTGTACCCTAAATTGTTGCCAACAAAGTTTGCTTCTGTAACACCCCTACCGCTAATACCGTCATTACTGTACAATACTTACCTTCGCAGCGGACATTACATACTCAACGGCGGGTGTACAATGCCGTTAGTCACCCACGTGACTAACAAGGCGAGTTACAATCCTACATACTATCTGTCTGATGAATATGAACATACCGAGTACTCTACACAATACAATACTTCCCATTGCATACTCAACCATAATCCTATTACAACTCCAATACATTACTATACCGAGTATACTACAATCCTTACATTACCGATACAGTTTAGACTTCCAAATTCGTAATACGTTACAAATACAATTCCTTTTACTCAACTACCCATGCTTATGTAGCAGTCCCCGTCCTACTCTCTCGAACGGTGGTCAGCTTCGAATACCTGCACACTAAAACGGTCCCCCTAGGGGGTCAGCTTACGCTGCGCATGAAATTCGCATATACCGTGCTAACCGCGGTACGCCGACTACTTTGGGTCGGATATACATGGAGTTCATTTTACACGCATACACACATACTATTACTACACAATACATTCATCAATACTTACATACACATACAAGGTACAATACTTACCGAGGAAGACAATACAATAGTCAACCATTCGTATTAGTTACTTATTCAATACCCTTTCGTTGCTTTACTCATTACTCTACTCATACTCACTCCTTACTCTTGTATACTCATCACTCCATGTTTGGTATCCTACTCGTACACGATCCTTACTCTGTACTCGTTACTATACTTGTGTATACTTGCTACTCAATACTCCATACTTACTCACACGTATTCACTACTCAATACTTACTCATACATACTCAATGCTCGGTGCTCATTACATACTCATACTCACTTCTTACTCAGTACTCATTACTTTACTCATACATACGCAATACCCATTACTCAATACTTTGGTCTCTGGGCGGAGTCATACACAAGACTCACCACCGGACCTACAATACGAGGGCTATACGATTAGCTCCACACATACTCAAATGTTCGTTTTACCGGACTACTCAAATTCCCAACACTCTTCTCTCAGAGTATAATACAATCTCGTGGATTAGCCTAGAAGTATCTCTCTCGATAACCTCTGCTAGCTTAGGGAATTACCACCGTCTAGTACCCTCAGATTTAAGGGTTTCCCCAACATATCGAATACTCTCTCGTTCGGGGCATACTTACATCAGTCGGGTCCTCTCATAATGGGTCGACTAATTGCTAAGGGGTTTGGAGATCCCTCGTCATTCTTTACTACTCTCATGGTTCGTGTCTTGCACCAAGATTAATTCCTCTATTAGAGGTTGCTCATATACTTCCACTACTTGTTATTTGTGGATTATTCATTTCGGTTCTCCTACCGTTATCGGAAGGTTATTACTCCCGTACACTCTCTCACATTCTAGTGAGTTCATTGGGTTGCGTTATCGTTTATTGATTCGATAGTTTAGTGCGTTGCTACGTTATCATTAGCTCACAACATGACTCCTACTACGAGTCGCTACACAACAAGACTCATCTATGAGTCGTACTACGCACTAAATGAAGCCACACAATCAATCAAGAAGGGTTAGCTCACACAACATACAACAAGACATACAATGAAAGGCAATAAACCGTTTTCATGCTTTAGTCTTGATTAGCCGGCATACAGCATACAAATCAACGTAACTCGGTTAGCATACGGGGCATGAGAAAATCATACCTTTCACCGGAGTTAGCTTTACCGTGTGTTCCCTTGTTCCTTGGTTCACACTTGTTCCACTGATAATGTTTCAAACATTCTCATTAATACTATGTTCATACGGTACGTAAAGAATTACTACTCCCGTACTTACCCCGTTATCCCGGTATACTTAGTTTTACTCATGACAAGCTATGTCCTTACTTCCCATCCATTTCCTACACTTGTTTACACTTCTTAGGACCTTTAAATATCACCAAACAAGGCCTTAACAACTTCTAAAACCGTTACCAATCAATTCCCCATGTTTAGAACCCTTAAAAACACTCTGTTGAATTCTGGGGGTGGTCCGGGACATGGTCCATATCTTAAGTCCCGGACCAATACCATATCACACTTACAGCCTATTTTTCAGGGGTGGTCCGGGACCTTGTCCTCCCCCTAAGTCCCGGACCAGGTGCCTAGGTGAGTCTCGAATTAAATTCAGGTGCGGTCCGGGACTTGGTGCATACCCTAGGTCCCGGACCCTGCTAAATACTGCTACTAGGTTGATTTTTCAACCCCAAATCAACCCTTAATCCACCTCCAATCATTCCATAATCTTTCCACATGTTTTGTACATATTTAAACACACTTAAACACTCACTAAAACTCCTTAAATTCATGGTCCAATACCTACTCAACTTCTAGCTCAATTACTACAAATTTCCACTACCATTTTCATACTTTGCACACTTGTGCATTCTTACACTCCTCTTTGCATTTTGCATCTTGTCCCAACTTCATTTCACCATTCCAACTCATTCCCAAGCAACTACAATACCTATACCCAAGTCCAACACTATTTTTACAAAATCTTGCACACTAGTTTTTCTCTAGTTTCTACAATGTTTTACTACACTTCTTGCTACAGATTTTATACCCTTTCCTTCTTATACTACAACCACTACTCCATGGTCATTAACATCTCTATCATCCCCAATACATACCTTGGTTCTCCCATTCACCAAGTCATCCACAAATGTACATATTCCTACCAAAAGTTTGCCATAGTTCACCTACAATTCTCACTTATCCACACATACCCATCATCACCAAAATCATTCCTATTCTAGCCACACCCATACAAGGGTCCTACCAGCAATACAAGCAATCTTAATACATCATTAATTCCTCAGCACACAATATCAATACACATACACAATTCCTTGGCTCTAAGGCCTACAATCCACATACTTGTTCACAAATACCCAAACTTTCACAATTACAATTCTACTACATTATTTGGGTTTCTTTAAATTGGTTTACCCATTCCCATTATCCTAATGCATTAAAATTTTAGCATTAAGGAAGAGCTCTTACCTTGAGCTTATATTTCCTTCATTTCTTTTCCACTTCTTCTCCTTCTCTTTTCCTTGCAAAATCGGCCATGTGGGGGATGGAGTTTCCCAAACTCCATCCCAACACCCAAATTACATAAGGAGAATATAATTAGACTTCTAATCTCTTAAACACCACTAATTCAATGAAGGGCTTAAATCACCATTAGTTAGGGTTTTTACCTTGGAGCTTTTAAGAGAGGTTTTTAAGCCTTGAATACAAAGGAGAGTTCCTCCACCATTGGAGAGTTGAACCAAGCTCAAACAAAGAAGAAACAAGGCATTACAAGGAGGACAAAAATCGGCCACTATAGAGAATGAAGGAAAAATGGATTTTTCTTGAAACTTTTTACCTTAGGAGGAAGAGGAGACTCCATGCTTTGAAATGGTGCCATTTATTCTTCAAATGCTCAAAACCCATGGAGATGAAGTTGTTCATTTTCGGATTTGAAAAGATAGAAATGTAGAGCTTGAAGAGGGGAGTTCAAATATGTATTTTATTTTACATTTGGAGCTCAAGTGAAGCTAGAGCGTGAGGTAGAGATGGAGTTGCCATGGAAGCCATGAGAGGCTGCAAAAATCGCTGCAAGGGGGAGAAGAAGAGGGGTCTCACGATGGGGAAGGAAAGAATAGAAGAGAGAGAAGAAAGTGAGGAAAGAGAGTGTTCTTTTTGCTTTTGTATTCCTTTCTTTCTTCTTTCTTTTCTCCTTTCTTTACTTACTTATTTGTTGTGTGAGAGAGGAAAGGGAACCGGCTGTACACAGCCCTTTGTGGGTTTTTAAAATTTTATTTATGAAAGTGGACACACTAGTTTGGTTTATTTATGTTTCTACCCCACAACTTCCTGTTTTTTGACAGTTTTCACTATTTTCTCGTTTTATTGATTTTATTGGTTATTAAGCTTCCATAAATGCTTAATATATTTATTTAATGATTTATAATTTATACGGGTCCGTTTGACCACTCAAAGTCACGTTTTTTCGGGTTTCCTCAAAAACGTGCGCTAAAGCTCTATTAGCGTTTTAATACCTTATTTGGATCCGTTTTCTTCAGAGTTGTTCCCATATTTATTTGGGTCTTATTAAGCCCTAGGAATCCACATAATACGCTAACCGGGGTCTCGTACCTCCTATGGTTATTTAACGCTCATTTAGCGTTTTTCGCTTTCTAAGCGTTTTCTCATTTCTTTTGGATTTATTTTCTTTAGCAAAATTACTTAGGCACTGTTAGGCCCTTAAATATGATATAAACATAATTAAATCACCATTTTTAAGTTCGGGGTATTTCAGCTTCCTCTGCTGCTTTTAATTCTTGTAGTTGGGGGCATTTTTCATAATCGTGCGGCCCGCCACATTGCGTTCAAGAAATATCAGGAGATGATCGGGATAGAGGAGCATAGCCTGGAGGGATTGTAGATGATCGAGAAGTCGTCGACTTTGCTTGTTGGGGGTAGGAGTTCATGGCCATCTGCTCAACTACTTTCTGCAGAGTACTTACTTTTGTCGCCTGCTGCGCATTGCTCTCCATGAGTTGCTCGTGGCTTCTCATCAGCTGGTCAAATTTATTGTCACTTTCTCCAACGTGGTATAAGCCTGGAGTGCCGCCTCTTGATCCGCCCGTAGCCCAGTCTGATCTCTTCGTAGAGGGATTCTATCCCATTCAGAAATTGTTCACTTGGCTTTTTCAAATGTCGGCACCTAAAGAGGAGAGTACCATCGTTTTGCATTGACTGATTAAGCCTTTGTAGAACAATTGAGATAACTGTTCTTTTGTGAGACCATGGTGAGGGCACGTCAGTAGCAGTCCTTTGAAACGGTCCCAAGTTTCGTAAATGTTTTCTGACCCTGGCTGCTTGAAATTGTAGATTTCAGCAATCATTTCCAACGTTCGGCTCGGGGGCAGGAACTTGTCGTAGAACTTGGTGGCCATTTCATCCCAAGTACCAATGGTACTTGGTGTAAGGTTGTGGTACCATTTGCTCGCATTTCCCGTCAGGCTATGAGGGAACAGGGACAGTCTCGCGTATTGAAGTACTGCATCTGTCGTGGTTAGACTGTTGGCATGCTGTAAGAACTTGGTAACATGTAACAGAGCTTCGTCAGGACTGGAGCCATCGAACATGCCTAACTCCTTTACACATCGGATCTGATGATATGGCTTTAGCTTTTGCCACTCATCGTATTCGGATGGGGTAAGGTGGGGAAGGATGATGGCGGGCTGTTGTCCTTGATTAGACGGCCTGTTAATGTTTCGAACTGTAGCTGGTGATGCCATAGCTGCTCCCTGGTTGGTTTCTATCACTGCAGCGGATATACTCTGTTGAAATCGCTTTTGTCGTAAAGCGCGCAGAAATGCTCTTTCAATTTCTGGAGTGTAGACACCTGTATTAATTTCGTCTGGAAGGCTCTGCGATCTAGTAATTGGCATTCACCACTCAAAACAGCAAAAGAAACTTGTGATGTGATAAAAAATAGAAATGGAAAGAAATAGGGAGGGGAAATTAAACAGTTAAACAGAAATAATTCAAAAATTAAGAACTACTTTTTTTAACAAGAGTAAAAAAAACGAAAATAAATAAACAAAAAGAAAAAAAATGCAGTTTAAGTAAATGAAAACAATAAATAAAATAAAGAAAAAGGACAGAATAAAATTGCTAGAATTTAAATGACAAGGGAATTTAAATAGCAGAAATTTAAATGACAAGGGAATTTAAATGACAGTAATTTAAATGACAATAAATAAAGAACTGGAATTTAAATGACAGAATTTAAATGTCAGAAATTAGTTTACTGAAATTTAAAGGACAATGGAAATTTAGATAACTCGAAAGTAAATGACTGGAAATAAATAAGTGTATTTAATGTGATATTTAAATTGCTGGAATAATTAAACAGAAATTAATAGAAATAAAATAACAAAAAACAAAATAGTATAAACAGAATATTATAATATAGCAAGTGAATTATCCGGGGCTTAGGGACTAGAATAAATCAAGTCCCCGGCAACGGCGCCATTTTGCAGACTGTATATTGTGAGTGGTTGGAACTGGTGTAGTTAAAACAATTGAGAAAGAAATTAATACTCAAAATAACTGTCGGGCTGCAAACAAAATCCCGGTCGCAGTAGTATAATAAGACAGAAGCGGCCGGGGTCAAACCGTGGGACTTATAGCGAAATAATATAGTACCTAAGCTTGTCACAAAAAGGGGGGAATTTAATTGACTTGTTTTTGAAAAGTAAAGTAGCAGATAAAATTAACTGTTTAGAAGATAAATTAAACGGGACTCAGGGTTCAAGTTTATATAATCTGATTAATTATGCTATCTCTACCGGTTTTATTTTAATAGTTTGGCAAAATTCCTGTTATTATCTTAAGGACTAAATCATAGACTCAAAAGGACTCGTTTACCAGAAAATGCTCGGTCTATTCTAGATTCGAGCAAAACAGATGTAAACGGATTAAGTGCGAGGAATTATATTTTGCATCTGAAAATACTAACTTATTTAATCAAAATAAGTTTTCCACAGATTTATCGATTAATTAACCTGTCTATTTATCTCTGATCTAATCAAAATAGACTTTGTAAAGCATTTTAATAAATTCATGAAATTTATTTAAAAGGCGAGAGATAAACTTTAATCGTAACAAACTGTATTATTTAAACCGGTAAAATATAGATTACATAATTAAACAAACTATAATTACACCTTCACCCGGAGTAAATCCTCTTAGCCCAACATAATTAAAAAGACATAATAAGAAGTAAAAGAAATCATCTGGGGAAGATAATTAATTCAGCTCCACTATCTTGACTGCTAATATTTGGACAGAGGTTGGACAGAACAACGGTATGGAAATGGAATGTTTTTATGGGATGAAGTGTTTGTATGGAATTTATGTGGATAATATGTGGATGAGATGTATGATTTTTGGAGAGTTTTATGGTATTTTTGTGGAGGAAAAATGGCATAAATTTGGGGAGGAATGAGATGTGATTTAATGGAGGGTTATATGTGTATTTTATAGTGAAAATGGGGTAGAAATGAAGGGGGTGTCGGTGTGAAAAGATAAAATATAATTTATCTTTTCCCACCATGTCGATACAGCCCTGATTGCTGTCATTTTTGTGCTGTCCGGACCAGTGTCCGGACCAGCTGGTTCGGATATGTCGATGCTGCGCGGAGCGCGTCCGAACCAGTACGTCCGGATGGTGGTTCGGACGAAAATTGTTTTGCCTCTAAAATCTTCGTTTGAGCTCCGATTTGAGATCCGTTTGCGCCTATGCGTTCGTCTTTTCGTCTACTTTGCTCCTAGCTTGGTTTTCCTCATGTTTAACCAATAAATCTTTAAGATAACCAATAAAACATAAACTAGAGGAAAACTAACCAAAGTGGAGAAATGAGCAAGAAAAGTGCTATAAAATATATGAAATACACCCATAAAACATGCTCATTTGGACACTTATCAGTGTGATGAATATTGATAGATTGTTAGAGGCTCTCGAGGATCACCAGAGAATTTAGCAGATTCATTACTCCAACAGTCTTATAATCCTGGTGCACGGTATGTTATTTATGTGGCTTGATTATCTCTGAGGATTTCCTCAGTTCAGACATTGTGTGAGAATCTGTGTTAAGATTGAATGTCTGCTTGTGTGAATTAATATGGTTGAGTTGTGTATTATGCTGCTTTATTATTATTACTGTTGTACGATAACAGTACCGTTCGTATATATGAACATATTATAAAACGAACTAGCGGCAATGAAGCTATCTTATATGTGTAATATAAGGAACGTAGTAAAACGTTGTAGCATTAGGATAATAAGATATATATATATATTATCCAAGACTTATATACGGAGCATTGGCCTCTTTAACGACGCTCTCATATCTAACACTGGATCCCGAGTCGACATACTCAGGATTGGACTAACGACCTTAGTCGCCGTGTTAGGAAAAATAGTAAAACGATGCGATGGAATAGATAAGTTTATCAAGAGGATGTGGCTCTTGCTGTTAACTGTGATCCATTAACGATACTAGGATACCGTGTGGTAACCGTAAGTATCTGGATAAATTTCCAACGGACTACAGATGGTTCGTCGGTCGGAGACTCTACCGCTGGAGTGGCTACTGCCGTGGGCGACCCGCCATAGAGATGGGTAACTTAGAGACACGTCGTTCTAACGAGACGTTGTCATTAAGCATGATTGAACAATTACGAACGACTATATTAGCTCGTACATTAGGCGAACATTATTTGGGCTTGTATGCCAAAGACGGGAAATTATACTTGTTTATAATTCTCGTTGTTTCGCTTGTTGCTCAGTGGTTATGCTTTGTGGTTATGTGTAGTATGTTGGTGGTTTTGTTGAAATGAGTCGTTTACTCTTATGTGTGTTGTGAATTGGTTTAATTTAGTCGTTGTACTTATATCTATGCCGTGAACTGGATGAGTCGGGTCGTTGTACTCATGTGTGGATTATGGTGGATTGTTTGATCGAGTGGGTCGCCGTACTCAGATATGAACTATCTGGTGTTTGTTGAAATAGAGTCTTTGTACTCGTATAAGCGTTGTAACGCTTTCAGTGGTATACTGCGATGCGATGTGGTGAAGCCGGGGGCTTGTTTGCTATTTGAGTTTATTGCAATATATATTATTGCTTTACAGTTTTTTATTAAACTACTTGCATGAAAATGAATTGCATGCTCTCGACCAATTAACTGAGGGTCCGGGGGCATGACAGTCATGTAGTAACATACTCAGTAGGGGCTGATTCCATACCACAAACAAACATTTTGCAGGTATGCAGCTTCCGGTGTCGACAAAGAGCGGGACGCGCTGGGTAGTTTAGTTACAGTTGTTTAAATATGCATTGTTGCATTTTGATACGAACTTAGAAACGTGTATAGGATTGGGATACTTAAAATGCTCACTGTGAATGTATTTTATAATGGTTTGGGATGGTTAGATCTACAATCTCTTGTTGTCACTGGGGGAATATGTTTGTAATTTTTATATATATATGCGTAAAGCAGTTATTACGCGATGGGCGAGTGAGAACGGTGACCACCAGTAGTTCAATTGTGTAGATTACCGCTTGATTACAATGTTAAGTAAGACGATTAGGAGTCGATTAGAGTAGGGGTGTTACAAAAAATGGTCAGAGCGGGAGTTACCGCTTGTTGACAATAGTAGTAGGATTTTATACAGTGAGCATAGGTTTTGGGAATACGGGAAACGTGTGTGAGGATACGTGACCTTTGCTGGGTGATGCAATGCTTAAGGCTTGCACACCATAGTCTTAACGGCACTTCAATATTAAACGACCGAGACTACGGTATTAGACCGAGTAAGGGTCTAACCCGTCCTCTTGACATATGTCAGGGAGAGGTCTGGGTAACAGTACTAAGGAAGAACACGGCGCAGCGGAAGGTGGTGGAAGGTCCAGCAACCCGCACTTGATGGGAGAGCGTCACGGGAAATTTGCAATTGTACCCCACCCGCCGCAGCCCGTACCTCGAGCTATCTGGTGAGGCAATGAAATGAGAAACACCACGAGAGATAACTCTCCTGATCGGGAAGACCCGATGTGGATACATGAGAATTATGTTAAATGTAGAAAATAAGACTTTGTGTTTTGATGTAATGTTTAGGACGGGGGTCCTGGAAATGCGTGATGTCTACCATACGAGTAGAGATGAGTATTAAAACCAAGTTGAGGAGAAAATTCCCGTAGGACTAATGGGGCTAGCTTGCTGATATAAGCAAAGTAACCCTGTCATACATCCAGGAAAGCACTGGAAAGTGCACGGGGGGGGGGGGGGGGAAAGAGGAAACGACGAGTAATGATTAGTTATGAGATATGTAACAGATGGAATGGATGACCTTTAGAAGTCTCACCCGAAGCGAGTAACTCTAATCCATGCAATACTGAAGGTTCAAGATGGCCTGACGTGCATGAGGAGAGATCATGAGAACTGTAGAAACAAGAACTCGCTAAGTTGCTTTCATGGCAACGCCTCGAGAGGGAAATAAGACCTTACTACCACAGTAAACTGGTGGGAACGAGTGCAGGAATGAGACTGTACTAATTTGAATAAGAACTTCTTCGATAGTAACGGGAACCCGATTAAGGGATAGCACTGCACTGAAACACGCCGTACCGGTGACTCAGTCTGCATGGCGCACTTGCCACTTCAAGTGCCACACTAACCAAGTACTAAATTTCAACCTGCCTTGCGCACTTGCTACAACAAGTGCAGCGATGGTAAACTATCCCTAAAGGAGTGAGTGGTCCAGGGGTTACCAATAAACACTAAACTTTTATGTGAGTCCATAATGCAATGAAGCAGGACATAGCCTCTTAAGGACAGGGGGTACGAAACCCTTGGTTGGGTGTCGATAAAACTTTGGGAAGACCTAGCCGGTCTGACCATTAAACCTGAAAATAATACACATTTAGTAGAGTATGAAAAGGGGAGTAAATGAGAACAAAGGTAATTAGTGCCTACAAGCCTAACCCCAGTGCCGGTATGGACATTAAACGTCAAGCATTACCAGTGGGGAGTGTCGAGTCTTAAGGACCAGCATAACCATATTTAGGGAGTGCGCAACACTTGTGGGAAAACCACTACCATTGAACATCGCCAGAGGGCAAGAAGTGAGCTATACGAGCCAAGACTTTAAATAGAACCTATCCGACTGAGTGGACGGAAATATTAGACAAGTGCTGTTAGGGCAAACTATTTTGTAGTTATAAAAAAAAATTAATAGGAAGATGTGAATGTGCAATAAAGGGCCGAGTTATGCCCGCACCACACACACCGGGGGTGTTGTTAATCCATTATGCTGCTAGACTCCGTACGGAGGGCAGTGGATATTAACTGAACAGTGAATTTGCCTGAGGATGAAGATACCGTTACCTCGAAGAGAATGGAGGAAATATGAGCTGAATAAGAGTAAAGACTACACAATGTAGAGCGATGATTAGCGGAACCCACTAAGTTGTGGGTATCCAATTGTACCTAGGAGAAAGTATTAGAATCAATAAGGATTAAATTAAATAGGAAGACCAACAAGCATTAACTATCAGAATAAGCACTGAATCTGAATATTGTATGGCATAAGCCTACGGAAGGATGCCCTTAGTACCACCAAAATGACCTAAACTAGGAGAACAAAGTGATGAATCACAAATACTGATTAATATCAGGCTAAAAAGGGACTACCATAAGGCAGGGGAAACATGAGGTTTCAACCCTTAACATGGAGTCCAGACTACACCAGAGGGTGTAACCCAATGGATTGGGTGGAGTTTGAGAACTGAAAATTCATATCTGAAGGCGTTAACAGCCTAGGAGTGAACGGGAGAGATAGTAAGTAGTTGCTGATCCCCACTCACAGATACTAGGTGACGAGCGTGTGGAAACCAGTATTAGGGCGATAAGTCGCAAACACCTATCTTAGAGAGGGTAAGGAAAATATACATTAATAAAGGAACCCATAGAACCCAGAGAACCCTTTAGGGCCATCCCGACATTAAAGGTTAAGAATTGGCAGCATAGTTACTTCAACATAAATTACCGGGACTAAGAGTACGAAAACCACCGGGTACGAACACTACGAGTGCACTAAACGAGACATGGGACGACCACACTCCTAGAGCATGTGGGCCTGACGAAACTTACATTAAGTTTAGTTAGTTGGGCAAGTAGTAATGTATCAGTATGGTACCCCATGTATGTAAACAGTAGTGTAAGGACCCAGGAGGTAGTCAACTCTGTGTCTAGGTCGTGTGAATGGAATCCTGACTAGGTAAACCATGAATTGACAAGAGAGATCTCAGTCAAAACTAACAAGGTTAGGAAAAATCAAATATAACTGATAATAAAACGACATAAGGTCACAACTCCAGTGGTTGAGTTTGAACACAAGTTTTGGAGATTTTAGTAAACGAGGAAGCCAAGGCCCATTTATGGTAAAGAGATGAGATGAACCCATGAATGAGAAGAGAATTGTGGATCTTAGGAGGTTATATTAGAGAAACTTTGTAATATTATAGATGCTACCCGAAAAAGGGGGCATAGAGAGAGTTATATATGCGATTAGATACTCCATGCAAAGCGCAATAGCGGATAACCGTCTAACGACTGTGAAGGGATCGGGGTGCTGACCGAGTAGGTCTGAGGGTTAGTCTCAGACCAACTCTGCTTGAAGAATAAAGGTGTGCAAAATAACGCGGAAGCTTTTGTTTAAACTTAACAAGATCGGATTCTGCTTGTATTGAAACTCAATGTGAATTACAACCTAGCTTCCTATCTTGGGATTCGACAGAGGTACTCTGTCTCATCCAACACTCGCTCTACTCTCGGCTTTGATCAATGCGTCACATGGAGTAAAGGGGAATGTTCTATGTGTGCTCTCTAGGTAATAATACCTAAGCTAATTGACACTATCTAACTAGGATCTCTCAAGAATATTTTCTCTCTCAAGGGCGGTGTATCTCTCTGAATAATCTCGAATGCACAACTTAACTAATTACATTCACATGCTTATATACTTGTCAACTATCTCCTAAATCTTCGGTGGAGTCTTTAAGTGTAACGACTCCTTGGGTTGGTTCCGCAAGTATCGGAGTTATGGTCCTCTTTGTGCGTCACGATCTCACGTCTTGCTACTGCTCCAACAATGCGAGATTTCCGCAACTACTTCAGTAACGTCGCGCTTCTTGCATACAGGAGCTCGTGGACAAATGCTTCTGCAGAGGTACTCGAGCTGGAACATCTTTCCGTATCGCGCCAAGTTTCTCTGCATCGCTACTTTGACTGAGGAGGCAATCATCTGCAAAACCTAAGTCTTCAACAAATTCCCCTTTTTGCTGATGATGGCAAACTCAGTGTATCCAGCGTAAACTTGAGGTTTTGTATACGATGTACCTGCAAAAAGAACAGACAACAAAGCGGAGCTACTATCTCGGGAGAACAACTTGCTGTTTGTTCCCCCTTAAACACATATTCCCCCTTAAGGTAATGCAGTTGATAAGAACAGATAAAAAAACCATAGTACGTAAACTACTTCAAATATCACGTTGCAGAAATAAACGACCAAACAAAACAAATGAGGCCTTCGGAGGCACTCATTATCCACACATAGATACCAGACACCAGCCGCGGGATACACCGCTTCCCCGTTTGCCAACATCAGGGGAAACGCACAAAAAATATCCAAAAAAAAAACATAATCTGAAAGATTCAGTTAAACAAACCACCAGCGTAATCAAAAAGTATTCAGAGTCAGTACTTCCTAAGGGTTAAAAAGGCAGGGGTAAAAAAGTTAGTCATCTCCTCATCCATTCTGTGTCCTCATCCCTTGCTCCATCTTCCCCGAAGTCCTGGCGCCATCCAATCGCTTAGCCGCTTCCAGAGTTTCAGCAAATGTTTCCCGGAACTCCTCTGCCAGCTTCTCGACTCCCCCTGCAATGATGTTCATCGTCTGTTTGTGGTTTTTGTTGAGGACGTCGATGAGCATGTCTATCTTCTTGGATAGAGTGGCGAGGTTGTTCTCTACCGCTGCTACCCTTTCAGATAAAGAGGCTGTGTCAGGGGGTGATGCGGGGGTTTTGAAGGGGCTAGTTTTTTGGAGGGTTGGTTTGTCTTGGAGACCGATTTGATCTGGAAAGACGGGGTTTTGTTGTACAGGATCTGACCAAGTATGTCAGTATCCATTATCCGACTGGCTTGGAGGGATCGAGGACACATCACAGGGGTAAGATTTTTGGGAGCCAGAATACGTACCCCAGGCTGTGTCGGGGTGAGGAGATGGTTGAGGCTATGTGGTGAGGATTAACTTGGGAGGTTTATCTTTTGGTGGTGGATCAGACAGTATATAATAGCAAGATCAAGCGGACGGACGAGCAAACTGATTCCTTCCTTTCTAGGGACTAAGTTTTTTATCACCAATGTGTGGAGCATTTGGTGGGTATTGGACAGAGCTGGTCGGTCAAAGAGTGACCGACTCTGCTCTTTGGTAGGAAGAAGTCATAGACCTCTTTTGCACTTATAAACCCTTGATCAGGAAAACCAGCCCTATCATAAAATTCTAATCCGCTAGTTGGAATTGCTAGATGGGTTGCTATTGAGTTTGAATCAAGAAGGATGGGTTTGCCGTGTACCTCTGTCATTATTTCCCTTGCGAATGACGCAATTTTGGTAGAACTCATACGCTTTGCCTCATGGTAGGTCTGAATGCCGTGGAAGAGATGAACCCAGTTTTGGAAGCGGGCATCTCCTCGAACATGTCGAACGCCATCGAGTGGAGCCAGTCCAGGTCGAGTAGCTTTCCCTTTACCAAGTGTCGGGACTCAGCAGAATCGTCAGGTGGTAGGAGTAGACGGCAGAGTGGGTGTCGATCAGACCTAGTCGAGTAGCAGGTGTAGGTGGGACAGACTCGGAGCGAGGACGGAGTCGCTTTCTGGTGGAAGTCGTTGCCGTGTCGGAGTCTGCCTGGGTTGAAGAGTCGCTTACTGCGCGGCTTTTCTTCAGTAGTTGGTGCCGTGACGGCAGGAGATGGTGCAGGAACAGGAGCAACAGAAGTGGGTTTTGAGGATGACTGAGGGTTTTGGCTCGAGAACGAAGAGTTCGAGTAGCTGGAGGGCGGGGGACGTTGGATTTGCACGGCGGGTTTCTTGGGTGGGGGTGAGCACTCAGGAGCAGTTGCTGGGCTTCGAGGTCGAGTACCTCAGTGGGTTCTTTAGCAGAGAGAGTTGGGTTGTTGGTTCTTTGCTTCTTCATCAGCGGGTGGAAGAGATCCGAACTGAAGTTTAGTCGGAGATTTTGTGATGGTATCGGGGGTGGGTATGATCGGGGTGGGGAGGTGATGTTTGTTTGGTTGGGGATGGGGTGTCTTCCGATTTTGTGGATGCCGTAGTGTGGACTATGGCGGTGGGTTCAGTTGTGACGGTGGGTTAGGGTGGTGGTGATGGGTGAGTGTCGACGGACATTGCAGGGGCTACGGCGGTTGAGTCAGAGGTGGAGGTAGGGGTTGTTTGGCTTGGAGGTTGGTGAGTTTGTTGATGAGAGCTTGGAGGAGCAGAGGGTCGTTAGGTAATTCGGCGTCGAAAAACATGGTGTTAGGGTTAGGGTTGGAAGCCATGGTGATCGGAGGTTGATTGTAGTGGACAAACGAGTGTAGAAGACGAAGAGAAGCAAAGAAATCGGGGTTTGGTGCGATTGGACGGGGGTGAGAGTTATTGACGTCGGAATATAGGCAGACGTCGTGTGTCAGGGTAGTATGTGAGGTGATTGGTTGAGCTGGGGTGTTGCGGATAGTATGGCGAGAATTTTGCGGGTTTGGTTATCAAAAACTGAAACTCTTGTTTTTACGCGGTGTTTTGTTACTTAAACAGACAGACTAGGTCATCAGATATATTCATACATTTCACCCAGATATTTACAGAACACGAGAAGGAGATACGACCTTAGCTAAGTCATACGGGTCATACCTAGTTGTGAACGAAGTGCTTCAAAAGGACCTCGTTGCAATGGTTTGGTGAATATGTCTGCAAGTTGATCTGAAGTAGGAACATATTCTAGTTGTATCTGTCCTTTTTCAATGCAATCCCTTAAGAAATGGTGACGAATTTCAATGTGCTTTGTCCTGGAATAATGAACAGGTTTTTAGATAAATCAATAGCACTATTATTGTCACAGAAAATTGTAGTACAAGTTGGAGGAATGAGATAGTCCTGTAGTTGTTGTTGTATCCAGAGAATCTGTGCACAGCAAGCAGCGGCGGAGACATATTCGGCCTCGGCGGATGACAATGCTACTGTGTTTTGCTTCTTTGAACTCCAGGCGACAAGACATAGTCCTAAAAATTGTGCAGTACCAGACGTGCTTTTCCTGTCTAATAAGGAGCTTGCAAAATCAGAATCACTGTAACCCATTAGAGTGAAATCAGGGGTACTTGGGTACCAGAGGTACAAGTCTTGGGTACTTTTCAGATAGCGAAAAATCGCTTTACCCTTGTAGGTGTGATTCTTTTGGGTTTGCCTGAAATCTTGCACAGAGACATACAGCATATAGAATGTCAGGCCAACTTGCTGTTAAATAAAGAAGGGAACCTATCTTGCCTCTGTATAGCGTAGCGTCAACGGCAATTCCTTTTTCATCCAGATGTAGCTTCTCTGTTGTTGTCATTGGAGTAGGTGTGGCTTTTGAATCCTGCATCTTGTATTGATTAACAGCTCATGAATGTATTTCTGTTGATGAATTTGAGTCCCGTTTTCCTGTTGGGTGACTTGTAGACCTAGAAAGAATTTCAATTCTCCAAGAGCACTCATTTCAAATTCTTACTCATGAGATCAGAAAAGAATGAGCATAGTTCAGGAATAGTGGATCCATAAATTATGTCATCCACGTATATTAGCACAATGAGTATGTCTTCACCTTTGGTGAGAGTGAAAAGAGTTTTGTCAACTTTACCTCGAATGAATCCATGGGACAATAAGTAAGATGAAAGACGCTCATACCATGCCCGAGGTGCCTGCTTCAGGCCATATAATGCTTTATCTAACTTGTAGACATACTCCGGGTGATGTGGATCTTCGAAACCCGGTGGTTGAGCAACATATACATCTCTGTCGATGTATCCATGTAGAAAGGCAGTTTTTACATCCATTTGGTAGAGTTTTATACCTCGATGTGCTGCGTAGGCCACGAGTATTCGAATTGCCTCAATTCGAGCTACTGGAGCATAAGTTTCATCGTAATCAATTCCTTCAGCTTGAGCGTATCACTGAACTACCAGTCTGGCTTTGTTGCGAGAGATATTCCTTGATCATCTAACTTGTTGCGGAACACCCATTTTGTACCAATTGGTTTATAATTGGTTGGGATGGAACAAGTCGCAGACAGAGTGTCTTTGTAGAGAATGTAATTCTTCTTGCATGGCGAGTATCCAGTCGTGATCCTGTAGAGCTTGGTTGACATTTTAGGTTCGATTTTGGATAGAAAGGCATTGAAGGCACATAGATTCTGATTCAGTTCGCTACGTGTTTGCACGCATTTGGATGGATCACTCAGGATTGAGAAATGGGGTGAGCGGAGGCTTGTTGAAATTTTCTTGCGGAGGATGATGGAATACTATGGGAGTGATCTGGTGTTGGTGAACGTTAGGTGTGGGTGTCGTTGTGTTTTGTGGAGGAGGAAGTGGTTCCTGTGTGGGAGTAGGTGAGGCATCCTTGAATGAGTCATCAGGGTCATCGTCGCTGTCAGAGGATGAGTGTTGCAAGAGATGTCTGTGGTAGGGATAGTAGCTACTGGTATTTCAATGAAGGTAGTATCTGCGGCCTCTTCGTGTGGTTCATGTTGTGTGTGTTCACAGTCGCCAGAGTTGGAGAGTTCTTCAAAACGAATATGAGGACTTTCTTCTAGACAGGCGGTACGTTTATTGAGTACTCTGTAAGCTCGACTCTGTGAGGAGTAGCCAAGGAAGATTCCTTCATCACTCTTAGGAGCAAACTTGCCGAGATTGTCTTTTCCATTGTTGTGTATGAAACACTTGCATCCAAAGCGCCGTAGATGTGTGTGAAGGTGGACGGCCTTTGATGATTTCATATGGGGTTTTGCCGAAGAGAAATGGATGAATTGACGCTCGATTTAGGATGTATGCTGTAGTGTTGATAGCTTCTGCCCAGTATGTGGCTGGAAGGTTACTATCGATGAGCATTGTTCTTGCCATTTCTACTAGCGTGCGATTCTTTCGTTCTACAACTCCATTTTGTTGTGGAGTACGAGCAGCAGATGTTTGATGCATGATTCCCTTTTCCCTGCAGAATTCTGAAAACTGAATATTGCAAAATTCTGTACCGTTGTCAGATCGAATTGTCTTGACAGAGGTGGACATCTTGTTAGTGATCAGTTTGTATAGGGTTTCGAATTCAGTAAATGTTTCCGACTGTTCTTAAGAAAGAGTACCCATGTCCAACGTGAATAGTCATCGACGATGACTAGAGCGTACTTCTTACCACTTTTGCTTTGAATACGCATTGGTCCACATAGATCCATGTGTAGCATGTCCAGTGGAGATGATGTAGACATATCTGTTTTACCTGGAAAGCTTGCTCTAGAATGTTTCCCCTGTACGCATGCAGGACAGAGGATGTCGGTCTGGAAGAAGTTTGTCTGAGGAAGTCCCACTACAAGATTTCTGTTTTGATTTTGTTTAGTTTAGTAGTTTGTCGTGTGCATGACCTAGGCGAAAGTGCCATAAGGAGATATTCTTGTCCTGTACACTAAGACAGAGAGTACCATCTAGGTTAGGGTTTTCAAGAGATAATTTGTAAAGATTGTTCACCCTTATACCAGTGGCTTTAGCAGACCTGTTTGCTCGTCAAAGATTTTGCAGTCAGAGGCCTGAAAAAAGAACACATTAGAGAGATCACATATTTGAGAGATACTTAGAAGACTGTGTCGTCCGTTTACTAAATTAACATTTTCTATTTTAAAGAGAGAGGGATTACCGACGGTTCCAATACCAATGATTTCACCATGAGCATTGTCGCCAAAAGTGACTTTCCCCCCGTTGTGTTGAGAGAGAGTCGTGAACTTGTCAGGGTCTCCTGTCATATGTCATGAGCATCCACTATCCAGAAACCAAGAGTCATTGTCCACGGTCTCTCCCTACAAGATAATCAAAAGTTAGACTTGGGAACCCAGGCGAACTTGGGTTCCCTCTTTGAAAGAGAGCTATAACCATATCGTGCTTTAGACAGAGTATGTAAACGTTGCATATTAAAAGACAAATCTTTGCCAAGCTTATGACACGAGGAGTGAATATGCCCGTCGTAACCACAGTAACCACAAATTAATAAAGAAGGTAGATGAACGTACTTCTTTTGCCAACGGAATTTGTTCAAAATTTTTCTTTTTGGAGTTCCTTCTTTGAAGATCATTGGGTTTTGTGGCTATTTTTGGTAGGTTTACTTTGCCTTTATTTCTCAGCCAACGAGGAGGATTAGATGATGAGACCGATTCCATCCGTGCCTTTTAAGAGCGATGTTCAGGGAATCGACCTCTTTCTCAAGTCGAACTTGTCTTTCTTTTGACTCACGGAGTTCGTTCTCAAAGAATTTTGGCTTTTGCATTGCAGCAACCTCACGAACAAAGGTGATTGGTTTGAAGAATTTTTGTGGAATTTTGGAATGATTTTTCTGTAGAGAAGAGACTTGAGTTTGTAAGGAGTTGATGAGGTTGTGAGCATCTTTTAGCTCTTTTTCAAGTCGTTCGGCCTTTTCTTCAGATTTTTGCAATTTTAGACGATCGTTGTTGACATGACCTTTTAGCACGTGGATTTCTTCATAAAGAGAGGCTATTCTGTCTTGTTCTTCAGTTAATTCGAATTCAGGATGATTTGGGTCGATGTAGTAAGTAGATAAATCTAAAGAGGGAATAGCACATGAATCTGAGAAATATTCAGTTACCTCTGAAGAAGGACTCTTGCATACCTGACTTTTGTGAGCCATGAGACATATTAGGCTTGACGTTCCTATCTCAGGTTCTTCTGAGTCAGAGTCTCCCCATGCTGAGTTTGCCATTAGTGATGATTGCTCGCGATCATCTTTTCTTGAGAGGACAGTTGTTGGCGTAGTGCCCCGGCTTCAGGCATTTGAAGCATACTCGGTCTCCAGTTCCCGTAGTACCTTGCTGATTACGGTTGTAGGATTGATATTGTCGGTTTGATTTTGACTAAACCTGTTTGGATTGTTCCCTTCTGATCGATTTCGCATGAATCTCTTAAAGTTCTTGACCAGCTTGGCCATGTCTTCCAAGGTGTTCGCTGATCCTTCTTCTATTATGCCGTCAATCAGAGTGTCCCGAAGCTGCTGGATTAACTCCTAATTGGGAGAGGTAGCGTCATAGTGGAATGACTCATTCTGGTGGGCTGCTATCTGGCTGGGTGTAGTCTTTACCTGCAAGGCTTGATTCACATTGGAAAACGAAACAGCATGGTTTGAGTGAGAACTATTACCTCTGTTTTTGATATTCATTTGTATTTGTTGATGGACTGAAGATAGGATCCCAAGTCGGTCAAAGTCCATTTCTCTAGACTTTTGGACGCCTTCGTGGAGATAACGCTCTCGGTCCATTCCTCACCCAGACTGTCCAGAAATTTGTTGTTGATGTTTTCATTTGACTCTCCAATCTGCAGCTCTTCCATAGTAGCAGTGAGTTCAGTGAATCGAGCGAGCATGTCGCTGAGGGATTCTCCAGGCTTTCCTACGAAGTTTTCGTAGTCCATCTTCAGTTCTTGTATTTTTGATTTTCGAAGCTCAGTATTTCCTTCGTGAACAGCTCGAAGGTGATCCCAGATGTCTTTGGCTACTTTGATGTGATACACTCTTCTTCTTTCAGGTGGAGAAAGACTGGTGTAGATTACTCGTACGGCTTGGGCATTTAGCTCAACGCATCTGCGCTCCTCAGCAGTATAGGAGCTGGGATCTTTCCCTTCAGGTACTGGGAAGTTGCCTTTCGTCACTACCGTCCAGAGTTGTTGATTCAAGGACTGGAGGTGTGACTCCATCTCGTTTTTCCACATGTTGTAGTTTGTGGAAGTTAGCTTTGGATTCTCCACTTGCATTCTGTTGTTGTTGCTGGTGTTTGAGATTTCTGCCATTTTGAGAGATTTTGTCAGCCAACGCAGGCTCTGATACCACTTGAAGGGATCGGGGTGCTGACCGAGTAGGTCTGAGGTGTTAGTCTCAGACCAACTCTGCTTGAAGAATAAAGGTGTTAAAATAACGCGGAAGCTTTTGTTTAAACTTAACAAGATAGGATTCTGCTTGTATTGAAACTCAATGTGAATTACAACCTAGCTTCCTATCTTGGGATTCGACAGAGGTACTCTGTCTCATCCAACACTCGCTCTACTCTCGGCTTTGATCAATGCGTCACAAGGAGTAAAGGGGAATGTTCTATGTGTGCTCTCTAGGTAATAAATACCTAAGCTAATTGACACTATCTAACTAGGATCTCTCAAGAATATTTTCTCTCTCAAGGGCGGTGTATCTCTCTGAATAATCTCGAATGCACAACTTAACTAATTACATTCACATGCTTATATACTTGTCAACTATCTCCTAAATCTTCGGTGGAGTCTTTAAGTGTAACGACTCCTTGGGTTGGTTCCGCAAGTATCGGAGTTATGGT
Organism: Limonium bicolor; assembly: GCA_023374045.1. Lineage (NCBI taxonomy): Eukaryota > Viridiplantae > Streptophyta > Magnoliopsida > Caryophyllales > Plumbaginaceae > Limonium > Limonium bicolor. The sequence goes on from CM041779.1 coordinate 93,042,212, forward strand.
CCTCTTGTGCGTCACGATCTCACGTCTTGCTACTGCTCCAACAATGCGAGATTTCCGCAACTACTTCAGTAACGTCGCGCTTCTTGGCATACAGGAGCTCGTGGACAAATGCTTCTGCAGAGGTACTCGAGCTGGAACATCTTTCCGTATCGCGCCAAGTTTCTCTGCATCGCTACTTTGACTGAGGAGGCAATCATCTGCAAAACCTAAGTCTTCAACAGACTGGTACATGGTGCGCAGCAAAGCGACCATTATAATAACTATTAACCGAATTATGTTAGTGAGAAGCAGAACGTGGAAAATCAAAAGACCAATGGATTCCCCTAATTGACAGTAGGGATGAACCATAAGGGTGAACAATAAATACAAACACATGAGGGATACGAGTTCACACCAGCAAAAGAGGACCTACAAGGGAAATAACTTGGAGACATGAGGCGCCAGTTAGTTGCGCATATCGGACTCCTTTGACATTTTAGGGAAATTACTGCAAGCACTTGGTGCTAGAGCATAGCTCGACAACCCTTACACCGAAGGCTAGTTCGGTAGGGTGGCATGAACTCTTTGGAATATACCATGAGCATGTGTAGAGGTAGAGTTAGAGTGACTGAATAAAAAGCTAGTCGAAATACCTAGAAGGTTGGGAAAACAATGATGTGTTTACATCTCCCGATCAAACCGTATATGAATATACATATACCTAACCGATATAGGCAGTATAGCCTGAGGGGCTAAAGCCCGACCCTAGAGAAAAGGAGAGTAATAAAATATGTAGCACAATAGTGCACGAATAATTCCACTGGAATGGAACATCTTGAACGTATTACTTCAAGATGATATATTCGTAGATTACGTGGGCATAATCATTTTTAAGGGGGGTAGAGCGATTTCGCACGCCAAAATATACCGTACGTTGGAGTACGTAGCGCATGGTACACATGCTGAAACTATTATTGTACGTAGAGTACAAGTATTATGATTGTGTTATATTACTTGAGGTAATAGTGTGATGTATTATGTATGTATGAACAATATATATTTTAGTTCGCGTTAGTTGTGGCGAATAGGAAAGGGAGAATAGATAGAGTGTTTTATCCTATTTCCGATTATTTATGCAAATGTTGCGAACATTAAACACATAAACGCCTAGCTTGTTAGCTCCGGTTGAGAGTTCAAGTAGGTCTATCTGGTAGCTCCAATGGGATATTTCAAGTAGAAGGAGTAGAAAAACTCCGTACTATATGATTTGTGACTCGATATGAAACCGATTATTGAAATGCGATGAGTGAATCGGCATGAGACCGATGTGTAACCTAGTGGAGGTAAAACCTCTAGGAGTGTATGAATAATTATAAGTCGAGAGAACTTGGTACATGGTTAGGATACATGATCCTGTATGCTAATGATTAGATTAATTACACTAGTTGACTTGTGTATCTATAGAGCACAAGGTGGTAAATATCAAAGAGGAAACAAGATTAGAAGTGGATAAACAATTGATTGATTGAAATTTACGTGGGAAGTTGAACTTGATCCTGGTCCGATCAAGCGAAACCGAACACAAATTGAGGTGAGAGATAGTTCAACACTGACGCCAACCACGTCGGGGTTGAATGACTCTCGAAACTTCCTATAAGTGGACACAGATATGAATAGAAATTGGAATTTAGGGCGTTACTCGAAGAGCCGTGGACCGTGGAGTCCTTCGTTATTAGACCGGTGTTTCTGCGAGTGACATCACCCGAAGAACCGTGGACCGCAGAGCCCTTTGTCATTAGACCGGTTTGTCTGCGGTGTGATTAAGGAAATTAGGTGATACTATCCGAGGAGCTGTGGACCGCAGTGCCCTTCGTTATTAAACCGGTGTGTCCACGGGTAGTAGACATTGGTTAGCATGGGGTTGGGATCGTCAAGTCCTGGTCTTTAAGACTGCTTCCCCTGATTTGTCATCGTTAAATATATGTGCACACATACATGTGGAATGATGTTGAGTATCCTCGCGAGATACTAGCATGTAGATAGAGATGCATGGAGCATCCCTTGCAAACACCTTTGAGTACTCTGTTTAGCTTTGCACCTTGTCTAGTGTTGTGTATGATTGAGCTTTGCACCTTGTATAGTGGTGTGTATGAATGAGTTTTGCACCTTGTTTGTGCTGTTTATTTTGAATGTGTCAGGATTATTGACTATATGGAATGAGATTATTGCTGTATCAAATGTGATACATATAGACTAGGTCTGAACGTAGTGGGATGTACTCCCTAGTGATGATCTGTCTGTGATTACTTAGTGGAACTGGATTCCTTAGGTGAACTGATTATGAATAAGGACTTCGGGACGAAGCCTTTTTAAGGGGGGTAGATTGAAATACCCCTAACCTTAAAAACACATTAAATGATCTATTTATGATCTAAGATGGTTAATAAACATCTAAATATCATTGAGGAACTATCTAAAGATCTCAACAAGGCAAAACATGCCTTAAGATCGGTAAAGCAAAAGAATGTGCTTTAAGACACCATAGAGATTGTATGACCTCAAATAGGATCCAAAGTGGATTCCTAAGTATTATAATGAAGTAATGAACATTATAAAACCATTCTCAAAGGAAACCAAGCTCTAAAACAAGTCTAACACAAATGTGCTTTAAAATTCCTTAAAGCACGTTTTTGAGAAAATTGACTTTCTGAGTGGGTTTTGAGTGGTGTAAGGCATTGGATTAGACCTTGATGTACTAATGTAATACAATGTACCACATTAGAAGGTCTAAATCCAAGATTTCAAAAAAAAAAATCGAAAATATGGCATCATTGTTTGTGAATAGTAACCCAAATAGTGCATTTTATGCTAAATTGACTAAGTATGGTCAGTGGTCAATTAATGACCCTATTAACCCTTGTGAAGTCGGCAGCGTAAGGCAATGGAGGACAGCACATTCAGCATTAACACTAAATATCTTCCTAATTTGGTGAATCACCATTTTACTATTCCATTTTATACTTTTCTTCATTTAAACACATTATTTTTCTTCTTGCCTCTTGTCCCATTCCAGCCAAGCCATCAGCCTCTCTAATCCTCTCAAGCTGTGTTCTTGAGTATGGAAGGCAAATCAATCTCTTTTGCATGTAAGGTAATGGTTTAAGGCTTATTTTAGCTCTTTTTCTTCATCTCTTCATTACCTACACTTGGAGCTCATGATCTATCACTTTCCATGGCGCATTCTCAGTGTTTTAAACCTTGAACAATCATCAATCTTGGCTGAAGCAAGTCTAGGGACCAAGGTTGCCAAAATTTACAATATAAGGTAAAAACATACCTTAAGGATTTCTACTTCAATCCGGTTTTCTCCTTCTGATTTCTATGATTTTATTCACTCATAATCTTCATATTTACATGTTAATTCAGTTGGTTAACCATTTGGAGCAAAGGTGGCCGAAAATCAAAGGAAATACCATTCTTTAAGGCATTTTGCCAAGGTAAAACTTATTACCATAGCAGCTTGTTGTTGTCTAGCTATTTCCTATGTTTATATGGTGAATTTAACACCATGTGGTGTGTTTAATTCAGGTCGAAACCCTTTGGAAACTTCCTTGCATTTTTAAGGTGATTTTGCCTTAAATCTTACATTTGATTGTTCTTTATGGTTAGCTCATGCTTGGAGTGTAACCATATCTTATTTTGGTGTATTCAACATGTGTGAGTGCTGTGGTGATTTTTCCTCCAAGCTGTCGAATGGGTATAAGGGCTTTAAGTACATAAATCAAGGTATAAACACCTTAAACTTATGATATTATGATTTAGCATATATATATATATATTATGTGCCGAGAGTGGAGTTACTTATATGGGTTATTTTAACCTAAGTATGGAAAAAATGACTAAGATAAAAATTAAGCTAGTCATTTAAGTGATTTAATTAACATAATGGTCAAATTATGACATTATGTGGAAAAATAAATAAACTATGGTAAGGCCGGGAGCTTATGTTATATTTTGAGCTATTTATGTGTAATTTTATGTTATAAGCAAAGTTGTAATAAGGCCATGTCATTAGGCCATTTTATTTAAGTTTAAAAGCTTAATTAATTTATTTTATGCACTTACTATTAAGTAAGGGGTCAAAGCCGTAATTAATCAAACATTAGAGGGTGTAGATGAATATAGCCCAAAATTGGGATTTAAAATGTATTTAAATAAAAATTATAAGATTTTATAAAGTTTTTGGGTGAAATTGTAAATATTGGAAAGTTTGGGGTAATCTATGTAATTACCGAGAAAGTGGGGTCAAAATGATGTTGGAAGTCAAACATTAACCAAATAAAAGACTTTGACCAGATTTGATGATTTATTAATTTAATTATCAAATTATATTAAGTTATATTAAGATGTAAAAATTACATAACATATGGGTATATATATATTACCGAAAGTTTGGGGTATAAAATGGTATTTTATACACCTATGGGTCATTAGGAATTTTAAGGAATTTATTTGGTTAAATTTGGAGTTAATAATATGGATTATATAAGTATAATATATGATATGTTTATCATTGTTACATATAGGTAACATATATGGTGGAAACCGTAAACCGTAATATTGAAAATATAAGGTTAGGAATGATGTTTATAACCTTTTGGTATAGTTTGGTAATTTTTGGAGTTATATATAAGGTTTTATAAAGATATATGTATAATATATGGTTTAATGACATAAGGAAACTATATTATAAATGGGGGAGATTTGGTAATTATACAAAGTTAGGTGGAAGGAATTAATTAAAACAGACCCTAGGGTCTGTTCGGTAATTATAAACCTTTAAAACAATAGGTTATAATATATTAAGGTTTAAGGATTATAAATATAAGGTATATTTAGTGTGAAGTGGAATGGAAAAATTGGGTTGATTTGTAAAATCTGAAAGTATGGTGGGATTAAATAAAACCGAGAATACTATGGTACATTTGGTATTTTATAACAATTTATAACTATAGGTTATAATTGTTTTAATGACATAAATGTCATAACATATGTTATAAACTATAATATAACATTATATAAATATGTGGTGGATTTGGTAAATAATAGAGAACATGGGTGCTGTTCGGAAATAATGAGATTTTAGAACAAAAATTTATAATATGGTTTTCAATGTTATAAAGGTTATAACATTTATAATATAAGAAATATTCATTAAAAGAGAATGAATGTATTATAAAGACTTACCATATAATAAATAGTCCCATAATACATGTATATAATAAATATATGTTATGGTGTGGAAAAATATAATATGGTTCAATAACCATATATTATCATAATTAAAATGATATAAGATAAAGAGAAAAGAATTACAAACATTAGATATGGAAACTCTAATGTTAGGAGTATACATGAATAATAAGGATGTATATAATTCAAAGTATTGTTTACAGATGAATTATACTACATTAAACTTGGAAAAACTAACCTTAGGAAAATAAATACTAAGGTGAAATGTATAGTATATGATTAAGGATTATACATGCGAATATAGAAACACACTATATAATATACAAGGGTATATTGAATTACATGCGATAACCAAGTTCAAACTTAAGTATATTAAATATACGAGACGCAACTACGCATGTAATATGACGTTTTTCCAAATCCCAAGTTAAACCGAAAACCCGACAAACGTTATCAGTTAGCAACGGGGAATAAACCGGGATGGATTAGTAACGGTACGGGGTGCCGTAGTGTATGTTAATGTGAGATGCTGATGCATAGTGTGATGCATATTGATAGGTTGTTAGAGGCGTCTCGAGGATCACCAGAGAATTTAGCAGATTCATACTCCAAGGTCTTTATAACCTGGTGCACGGTATGTTATTTATGTGGCTTGATTGTCTCTGAGGATTTCCTCAGTTCAGACATTGTGTGAGAATCTGTGTTAAGATTGAATGTCTGCTTGTGTGAATTAATATGCTTGAGTTGTGTATTAATGCTACTTTATTATTATTACTGTTGTACGATAACAGTACCGTTCGTATATATGAACATATTATAAAACGAACTAGCGGCAATGATGCTATCTTATATGTGTAATATAAGGAACGTAAGTAAAACGTTGTAGCATTAGGATAATAAGATATATATATATATATTATCCGAGACTTATATACGGAGCATTGGCCTCTTTAACGCCGCTCTCGTATCTAACACTGGATCCCGAGTCGACATACTCAGGATTGGACTAACGACCTTAGTCTGGTGTTAGGAAAATAGTAAAACGATGCGATGGAATAGATAAGTTTATCAAGAGGATGTGGCTCTTGCTGTGAACTGTGATCCATTAACGATACTAGGATACCGTGTGGTAACCGTAAGTATCTGGATAAATTTCCAACGGACTACAGATGGTTCGTCGGTCGGAGACTCTACCGCTGGAGTGGCTACTGCCGTGGGTGACCCGCCATAGGAGATGGGTAACTTAGAGACACGTCGTTCTAACGAGACGTTGTCATTAGGCATGACTGACAATTACGAACGACTATATTAGCTCGTACATTAGGAGAACATTATTTGGGCTTGTATGCCAAAGACGGGAAATTATACTTATTTATAATTGTCGTTGTTTCGCCTTGTTGCTCAGTGGTTATGTGTGGTATGTTGGTGGTTGTTTGAAAGAGTCGTTGTACTCATATGTGTGTTGTGAATTGGTTTAATTGAGTCGTGTGTTTGTACTTATCTATGCCGTGACTGGATGAGTCGGGTCGTTGTACTCATGTGTGGATTATGGTGGATTGTTTGATCGAGTGGGTCGCCGTACTCAGATATGAACTATCAGGTGTTTGTTGAAATAGAGTCTTTGTACTCGTATAAGTGTTGTAATGCTTTCAGTGGTATACTGCGATGCGATGTGTGAAGCCGGGGGCTTGTTTGCTATTTGAGTTTATTGTAATATATATTGTTGCTTTACAGTTTTTATTAAAACTACTTGCATGGAAATGAATTGCATGCTCTCGACCAATTAACTGAGGGCCCGAGGGGGCATGACAGTCTTGTAGTAACATACTCAGCAGGGGCTGATTCCATACCACAAACAAACATTTTGTAGGTATGCAGCTTCCGGTGTCGACAAAGAGCGGGACGCGCTGGGTAGTTTGGTTACAGTTGTTTAAATATGCATTGTTGCATTTTGATACGAACTTAGAAACGTGTATAGGATTGGGATACTTAGAATGCTCACTGTGAATGTATTTTATAATGGTTTGGGATGGTTAGATCTATCTCTTGTTGTCACTGTGGGAAAACGTTCGTATTTATATATATATCAGTAAGCACGTTATTACTCGTATGGGCTAGTGAGAACGGTGACACCAGTAGGTTCAATTGTTTAGATTACCGCTGTGATTACAATGTTAAGTAAGACGATTAGGAGCCGATTAGAGTAGGGGTATACATTGACCCTTTAATGGTCTTGTTCCTGGTCTCCCTCGTTTCCGTATTGGAACTTCGAAGTGGAGTCTTCTCATATCTGAGAGACGGGTCGATCTCTAGTCACTCGGCTCTGAAAGGAAATATGCGAAGGGTGAGGCGCGTACTCTTCCAGTGAAAGGCATAGAATACTTTGTGCGCTCTCCCAAACATGTTCTTTTGTCCCACTCGCTCTATAGTGAGGTGCAGACCCACGTACATAGGGCTTGGTTTGCCCTTTCGTTCCTAAAGACATATTATAAATGATTTATTAGCAGCACGTTATTGCTGACCTCGTTCCAATATGACTGTGTCATTCACGGTCTTTTCTTAATTTGGAAACGGAGGTATCTCAATCGGTGCGTATCATTAATTGTACATGCACACGATTAGGTCTAATTCATATCCAGAAGTTCTGGATTACTAGTGCGGAATATATTTGAATTGTTATTATCTTCACTCATTGGTTTAAGTTGAGGTGAAGTATGACATTGGCTATCGTTCGTCCTTAGTGCTCTTTGCACTTTCTCTGAAATGTTGGGATGTATTAGCCAATAAATCCACGAAGATAATTCATGTCATCCAGTGTCTCCAGGTTATTTTGTTCTGGAGTAATACATTAATTGTAATATGTTATGTGCTTCGTGTTGTTGTATATTGTATTTTCCGTATATTGGTCTCACGCCAATATTTGTATGGTTCGCCCGTTTTGCTAGGGAAAATCCATTGTTGTGTTCATATTGAGCCTTGCATCTTTCGGCATCCCATATGGTTATGTCCTTTGGCAGTTGAGACATTTTTCCCTCTGGTGTATTCTATATCCTTTCTATTTATCATGTTGTTCAACATGAATGTAATTGTACACTTATGAGTTCCTGTGTGGGTTATAACATTGAACGCCATATTTATTGTGACATTTGCTTATAGCGTAGGGCATCTCTAGTGTACTAGCATTCCTTTCTTTTATTGTATATTGGTGTGCTTATGTTCAGCCCCTGTCTAGGTGGAAACGTACCGTTGCCCTTAATTCGAGCATACGAGATCGTTACATCATTCGATATTTTCTTGTGTTCTTTTGTAGAAGAATAGTTCTCTTTACGCCCTCTTACGGTGGCGATTTTATTATTGGGTAGATTCCTTTAGATGCTAATAATGTGTTAGTGTAAGCAGTTATTGAACCTTATGAGGTTTTATTTATGTTTACTCGCCCATTTAATGGGTTTTCATACCTGTCATTAGGTTGACTATCAACTCTTTCCTCTTTCGGGAGGTTTTCTTTAATGTTATGTGTTAACCATTCTTTTGCAGAGTTATGACTTAGTCGTGTTATTTTCAAGGTGTTTGGTTCCTCCAATCTCATTGGTTTAATTGGAACTCTTCTCGTTAATTTACTTGAGGTAGTTATTTGTACTGGTCTGGATTTGCATCTCTGACCTTGGTATAGAGTTGACTACTTCTTGCGTTCCTTACACTACTTGTCTACATGTATGGGGTACCTTACTAATACATTACTACTTACTTGACTAACTCACAAATAAGTCTGTCAAGCCCACAATCTCCCATGGGGTGCGGTCGTCCCACATCTCGTTTTGTATACTCGTAGTGTCCGTCACACGTTTGTGAAGTATTCTGTTGTCAATCTCCCTTTTTCTTGGTATTGGGGGTGTGTCCCAAAGGAATTTTCGGTTCCCTGGGTCCCCTGCCCAACGGGTATGGTTACATATCTTTCACTCGATAGGTGTTTGTGATATTCCGCCCTAATGGTGAAGTTTACTTTTGAATGGCACGAGGTGTTTTTTCTCCTCTGCCATTGGTTACGTTATTGACATGGGTTCACTGATGTTTTAAGGAAATTTCCGACCTTCGTATTGATAAGTATTGTTGTCATATTACTTAGTAAGTCCTGTATTGGAGTTACTTATGTGTTGATCTCAAATTACTGTTATCTGGTTACCACGTGTGCGGTTTGGCGCTTTTCATTGTTTCTTGCTCTTGTTCATTAGTTAGTAGGTTATACACGTTATTTACGGTGCGTATTATAGTTCTTCTAACTTTTACCCTATCCCTGGGTTATATCATTTGGTGTAATTCCGGACTTCATGGCGAAGATTCATGTTCTCTTCTTTTATGGAAGTCCTTATTGTAGTCTGGTCTAACCAGTTCTTGTTATTTGTCATTTTGGATGTTATTGTTCAATGGTATATATTGGGAGGTAGTCGGAGGCGGTACTTTCGCTCTTCTAGACGTGTGCCCTTCTATGGTACATTGAGTACTTTTACTTAGACTTGTGTTTTATAGCGTTTAGACTTGGTGTCTTGCATTACTGTTTAGGCTGTCTGCCATTGTTTAACTCACATAATCGTTATCACTGACAGTCGTCACATTAGTATACGACATGTCTTAAACACGTATTCCTTTTTACTTGGAAACTTCGTCCAATGATCGGTATGATCAAATGGAATGACAATGTAATTATACCTTGACATCTGTTCGTTCTTTGATGGTTATGGCACTCCTTGGTAAGGATAGTGCCTGGGTGTTAGTTATTTAAGTGTTCAACATCGATTCGCGTTTATGGTTACGATTGGTTTAAGTAATAACTGTGTTGCGGTATGATGCACTATTATTGATCTATCTTTTAAGTGCTTTGAACCCTTGTTTTCCATATTTTTACTAGATTTATGCATTAACCTTCTTGTTACATGCTATTTTGGCTTAGGACGTGATTAGGAAGGAGTTAGTTTAGAGCTTTTGGAAACAAAAAGAGAAAAATTTACACTTGTCCGCATAGGTGTCCGAATGGGCAGACACGGACACAGAAGGGACAGCTCCAGATCGAATTCACCTTTAACCCTGTCCTAATACACGAACACATACGCGGACAACCCCATTAATCCATGTCCGTATGCGGACGCCCATGCGGACGTGTGCACCAATCTCACCAGGACAACCTGTCTGTCCGTACGCTGACAGAAACGCGGAAAGTATAGATCTCACCAGGACAACCCGTCCGTACGCGGACAGAAACGCGGACAAGTACAAATCTCGTCAGGACACCCCTGTCCGTATGCGGACACAAACGCGGACAAGACACAACACCGAAAGTAAAATCTGCAAATTGTTCGCCGAAATTTTTCTCCACTAATCTTAATTATGCACTCCCCTAATCCTGCAGCTGATGTTCCCGTCTGTCTACGCCAAAAGTCTGTCTCCACTAAATTCACCAGCTATGTCGCACGTCTAACCTTGCATTTCCTTCCTATAAATACAACACACTTCATACACTTCAAACACACATCTGATCATCGATCATGATCTTCCTCTCCTCCATCCTTCGCTCCATCTATTCTCTGGTCATTTACACAATACCTCTCCCATACTCCATCTCCATACACATACACATATTCAAACACCAACACACATTGCTACAACCACATTTTCACTCAGATTTCTCCACACAAAAAATCATACACATTACTTCGCACACAGCCACACAAAAATCTCACGTCCGGATTGCGTCCGGATTTGTGTCCGACCCAACCCATCCGGACGTCTCACAACATTTCCAAAAATTCCATTTTCGCTTCATTTCCATCAAGTTCACTTCATTGTCGCCAATTCCAACCTCCAAACCAGCATAGCGCAAGGACGAAGGGCGGAGCAAGCAAGAGGATCTTCGTAACAGATGATTTCTCCTAACTCTCTCTTATTTATGCTTTCAATTGCTAGTCTAGCTAAGGGATTTACTCTGGGGGAAGGGATGTTATAATTAGTTAAACTCTGCATTATTTTTACTGCTTAAATTGAGACTAGTTGGATTGCTCAGGTAATGCTTAAGTTCTTTTAATAAACGTCATGAATTTATTATAAGCCTTCGAAAGTGTTATGATCAGACAAGGTGATTAGCATTGATGGTTGTTGGAGTATGAAGGTGTTGCTGAGATAGTCAACCAGATCAAAGGAGTCAATCACACTTCTCAAAACAAGACAGAGTCAGTCAACCTCGAAAGAGTGAGAGAGTCCATCTATGTGGAATTCATCAATCAGTTATGAAATTCAAGGAGCAACGTCCACTAAACCATAATAGTCATCAACTATCATCCTTGGCCGAAATTCATGCAAAATGTGAGCAAAATCCAAAGCCTTGACTTTCTAATAATTTGAGAGAGTCTGTCGGTTAGTTGCGAAATTAAGGAGCAAGTACAGCAACTACATTGACTTACAACGGTCATAAACGTTCAGACTTGGACCAAAATTCTCTCAACATGGCATAATCAGAAGACTTGGCTCCAGCTTCCGAAATATGGCTCCAGCTTCCGAAATTCAAGGAAAGAGTCGTTGGTTCCTGAAATTTCAGAACTGACAGAGTCAGTCTACTACATCAGACGTGAAAGTCATAAATGAACGTTGCCAAGTCGTCCAATGGATTGGTAATTGTCCAAAAATTAAGGGCCAAGGCTTAGCAACGTTCACAAAGAAGTTAGGACCGGATTTAAGCAACTACAAGTAACTACCATGTTCAGATGGCAGAAATTTCGGAAGCAGACTCCCTCAACGGCTCCACTATATAAGAGAGTTGTCATTTCATTTCTTATTGCAGCTTTCCAGAGAGAATCATTCATAGCATTTGTTTAGAGAAAGCTTTGCCTATTTAGAGAGAGAGAGAGAACGAAAAAGAGAGAGAGAAGTACTAGATTCGTTTGTGCATAGCGATAGAGTCTTTCTAGGTAGGACCTAGTTTTCACTACACTTATCATTGAGCTGATCAGAGATTGTATTGGGTGAATGAGTGAAAACCACGAAGTAGATCTCATCTACTGAGTGGGCATTATAAGTTGTTTTGTTTTGACAGGAAATAAAATAACTTATTGTGTATCTTGTTGAGTTCGACAGAGCCTCCACCTTTCGAGTGTTAATCCATTAGCTCTGCTAAGTCTATCTTACTTTACTACCTTGAGCAACTGCTTACGCCACACTTAGTTCGACTAAGTGTTTCTACGTCTCAAGTGTTCTCACATACGAAGTCGATTGAGAGCCTCTACATCACAGAGTGTTCTTACTTTCAAAGATCCGTGAGTCAAACAAACTCTTAGACTCACACCTTGAGTTGGTTTGAGCAGCCACCCGATCCTACAATGGTCCTATTAACCTGTTACCTGTGATAATTGCAATCGGATAGATACATTAGCAGTTAGGTGCTTTAGTCGGTCCAAACCAGACTAGTAATTATGTGCGATAAAACCATCTAGAATTACCAGTTATTCTAGATTAGAGCTACGCGTCCTGTCTAGATGAGCTATCTGGAATTAGGACTTAATACAGAATAGAATTTGAGAATTACAAGCGATCCAAGTCTCCGTTTAAGTAGTAGGATATGCAGAACCTAGCTAGTGAAACAACCCTGAACCTAGAGTCCCATTCATACTTCCTATCTATCGCTTTAATATATGTGCTATTATTTCTTGTCTATTATGATTCAAAAACCAAAAACAACCCCTTTCGTTACCCATTGCTAAGGCTAGACTTATTTGCTTCAAGTCCCGCGGATTGATACCTGGTTGCTTCTTAATTGCTATACTACTGTGACCGGATTTTTGCAACCCGCGGTCTGTTGATTTGTTATTTTCTAGGATTATTTGGGGCTTTTAATATATCAATTCAACCTTTTGCAAAATGGCGCCGTCGCCGGGGACTGACTTTGTCTAGTCCTAGCCTTGGTTAATTCGTCACTCTATTACAATACCCTATTACTATTTTATTTGTTTCATAATTTACTTTGTCTATTATTATATTTAAGGTTTAATTTATTTTGTGCCATTTTATACATTGTTTCTCATTACTGTCATTTAATTTCAGTTTATAATTTTTCTGTCATTTAATTTTCCAAGTACTATAAGTTCATTTGCTTAGTCATTCGTCAAATTTATTTTCAGTATTCCCTTGTTTACTTTGGTTCTAAATTCAACACATTTTGTCCCTTTCTCTTTTGATGTTACAAGTACCTAGTGGATGCGCAGAACACGTTCATCTGGTCCACCGGGTACAGACTTTGACCCGAAATCGAGAGAGTTTTCCTCCAAGCTCTGAGAGCAAAGAAGGCAGCTCGATTTCACATGGATGCAAACCATAACCAGCTTGGAGGAGGCCCAGTCGCCCAATACACGATGGGGAGAATAAACAGACCACCAGCCACATCGAGAAGAGGCCCAGTGGTTCTACCAGACCTAACTGCAGAACTAGTGGCAGATTGGCAAAAGGTAAAACCCCCCATCAATCCAATGTTGTCGTAATCACCTGCAGGAACCTTTTTAGGTGCCGACCCGCTGATGCACTAGACCACGTACATCGATTCCTAGTGCACTTGGACTCGCTTGGCTTATCACAAGGCCTAGAGGAATATGCCAAACGACTCTGTTCCAGCACAGCCTATCAGGAGAAGCTTCAAAGTGGTTCCATAGACTGCCACCAGGCATCATTACCACCTGGGAGCAGATGACGGATAAATTCTATGAGAAATACATCCCCATCTCCAGTTCACCACAGATGATCGCCGATCTGACGGCATTCAGACAGCTGGGTAGTGAGACAATATGCGAGGCGTGGGACCGACTTCAAAGAACTACTCCGCCAGTGCCCTCACCACGGTCAGAATATCACCTCGCTGGCTCAATGATTCTTCCAAGGGCTAAAAGATGAAAACAGAGGTGAGGTAAGAGCTGCCTTAGGAGGGACCTGCTAGCGAAAAGCGGGAAGATTTCATGGCAGCAATGGAGTCCTACTGTGAGGAGCTTCGCCAATGGAGCAACAATGGGGGAAGAGTATTTTCAATAGGTCACAGTTTCCACCCGAGCTCCGGACCCGATGATGGAACGGATAGCCGCCGAGCAAACGCAACTGAAAACCCGATGGGGAGTATGGCAAAAATGCTCGAACAGCTCAACATGGGGCCAGCCCTAGGCAATCTTTCAAGAAGGTGTCTACAAGTTTCCAACAAAGTCTGCTGCTCTCAGTGTGGGATGCCCACATGACTATGAGGAGTGCCCAATGGTAGACGAGATGAAGCAAACAGAGGAGGCCAATGTCGTCGGACAATTCAAAAAATAGACACCCTGGGTGCAGAATCAGCACCAAAACCTCTGGTATGGAAATCCAAACAACGCACTGAACTCACATCAGATGCAGCCTCAGAGGGCGAACCAGGGAGGACCACCCGGCTTTGCTAGGCCTTAGTATAATCAGTTCAGGCCACAGCAGTCTCAAGCTCAGCAACCATCATTGAGCTCAACATGCCAATCTGAAGGAGATGGTGGATAAGTTGATGGCTTCTCAGGAGCAGCAAACTGTAATCAATCAGAATCGAGCAGCTGGTCAGCAAAAATTAGAGAATGCCATGGTAGAGATGCAGGGAACGATGAGTTAGTTGAATCAGTTCCCCTTACAGCAGAGACCTTCTGGATCACTGCCTTCCCAACCAGACCCCAATCCCAAGGAGCAGTTGAAGGCAGTGTCGGTCTCAGAATCAGTTGTGATTGAGGACTGCGAAGATTCTGGAGAGGTAGCAGCAGTTCCCTAAGGAGTGGAAGGAGCTTAATCAATGACAAAGTGGCAGGAAGCCATACTGATGAGGAGACCGAGCCCCCTTCTAATACCACTGGTGTACCATCAGGGCATCCTGCCCCTCCTGAGGTAGTTCATGAGGAGACCCAGGCTCCTATTCCTTCCTCCTCTCATTCAACTGCTATTAAAAATACGAAAGGAAAAACATCTACAAAACTTCCTTTCCAAACTGTCTCAAAGAGCGAGAGCTTGATGAGCAGTTTGGAAAATTTTTAGATGTCTTTCATAAGCTGACTATCAATATTCCTCTTATTGATGCGATCAAACCAATGCCTAACTATGCTAATTAGTGAAGGATTTGATTTCAAATAAGAGGGAGTATAAGGAGAAGGGACAACATTCAGCTGATTGAGACCTGTTCAGCAGCGATCCTACAGAAGCTGCCTCCAAAGCGTGGTGATCAAGGTTAGCCCATTATTCCTTGCTCAATTGGAGATATGGATTGTGGATACGGTCTCTACGATCTGGGAGCGAGCATCAACCTGATGTCATACACTATGTTCAAGAAGCTTCATGCGTGTGAGCTCGTTCCAATTCATTTCAATCTCCAATTAGCTGATAGATCGTCAATCACACCCAGGGGTATGGTAGAGAATGTGGTTGTTGGTGTGGGTAAGTTTTTCTTCCCAGCTGATTTTGTAATCCTCGACATGGATGAGGATGTCGAGGTACCTCTAATTCTAGGTAGACCTTTCCTTGTACTGCTAAAGGCTGTTAGACGTTGATAAGGGAAGATCACCTTAAATTTCATGATGAAGAATTGAGTTTTGATATTAATAAAATGATGCGAAAGAACTCTTCTTCTCATGCTGTATTCTCTGTTGATTACTTGAGGATTTTTCTGATCTAGAGGAGATTATATCCCTAGAAGTACTGATGTTCTTTTTTCCATGGATGAGTCTTCTGACTTGTTAGAGCAGGTACTGAGCCTATCCATTGAGGATGACAAGGAAAGCTTTGAGATGGCCTCAGTCGTCCAGCAGCTCAATCAAGAGAGGTCATATTTTCGCTCCTCCACTCCTCCAGTAGAAAAGCTGGATCGACCTATCCAAAGGCCTATCCCTTCAATAAGAAAAGCCTCCTACCCTTGAACTCAAATCTCTTCCTTCCCACCTTAAATATTTTTTTTGGCAGAGGGTAGCACCCTAACCGTTATTATATCTACATCTTTGTCTGGTTCACAGGAACTAGACTTCTGGAGGTGCTCAAGAGGCATAAAGGTGCCATGGGGTGGTCAGTTGCTGATATCAAAGGGACCAATCCGGGCTTCTGCACTCATCGGATCTATATGGAGGATAATTACAAGGCAGTAGTTAGGCAGCCCCAGAGAAGATTAAATCCCAATCTGAAGGAGGTGGTCAAAGCTGAAGTGCTGAAGCTTCTTGATGCGGGTATTATCTACCCAATATCTGACAGCCAGTGGGTGTTCCAGTCCAGGTTGTCCCAACGAAAGGAGGGATCGTAGCAGTCCAAAATGAGAAGGGTGAGTTAGTCCCCCAGAGACAGACGACCGGATGGAGAATGTGTTTGATTACCGTCGTCTCAACAACGCTACAAGAAAGGACCACTTCCCGCTTCCATTCATTGACCAGATGCTTGAGCGGTTTAGCCGGCCAGGAGTTCTACTGTTTCCTAGACGGCTACGGTGGATATTTTCAGATCCCTATTGCTCTAGAGGATCAGGAGAAAACGACATTCACTTGTCCATATGGGACGTTCACATACCGGAGGAATGCCATTCGGGCTTGTAATGCCCTGCGACATTCCAGCGGTGTATGATGGCAATTTTCAATGACTTTATCGAGATGAGTATCAAAGTATTCATGGACGACTTCTCTGTTTATGGACAAAGCTTTGATGTTTGCCTAGAGCAACTGGACCAGATCTTGGCCCACTGTGAGGAAATGAACCTCGTGCTGAATTGGGAAAGTGCCATTTCATGGTACAAAGAAGGTATTGTTCTAGGGCATAAGGTTTCAAGGGAAGGCATCCAAGTAGATAAGGCCAAGATAGAGGTGATAGAAAAGCTACCTCCACCAACTTCTGTTAAGGATGTTAGATTTTTCCTGGGCCATACCGGTTTCTACAGAGATTCATACAGGACTTCTCGAAGATTGCAAAACCTCTCTCAGACCTGCTTCAGAAAGACATCAAATTTCAGTTTCTGATAATGTATGATGGCCTTTCAGGCCATTAAGAACAAGCTCTGCTCAGTGCCCATTGTTGTTCCTCCGGATTGGTCAGCACCATTCGAAATTATGACAGATGCAAGCGATTATCTGTTGGTGCTGCACTCTGTCAGATGAAGGATAAAATACTGAGGGTGATCACTTATGCAAGCAAAACTCTGATCGATGCACAGAGGAATTACACCACCAAAAGAGAAAGAATTGCTTGATGTGGTATTTGCTCTGGATAAATTTAGACCATATCTGTTAGGAAGCAAGGTAATCATTCACACGGATCATTCGACACTGAAATATCTCTTCCAGAAGAATGATTCTAAACCTAGACTGCTGCGATGGATTTTGCTTCTTCAAGAGTTTAACTTGGAGGTTGTAGATAAGAAGGGGAAGCAAATGGAGTTGCTGATCATCTGTCTAGACTAGACCTTCCTGATGATGGAGTCCCAATCAATGAGTTCTCCTGATGAGACACAGCATTTAAGATTGGAAAGGTGAATGAACCATGGTACGGGGACTTAGCAAACTATCTGGTTTCTGGTTTAATTCCACATGACTACAGTTATAACCAGGGGAAGAAGTTCCTTTCAGAGACTCGCCATTATATATGGGAAGACCCTTATCTGTTTCGGGTGTGTGCTGATGGTCTAATGAGGCGCTGTCTCCGGATGAAGAGATTTCAAGTGTGTTAGAATTTTGCCATTCAAAGGAGCAGGTGGACATCACGGTCCTACAAGGACGGCTGCCAAAATATTAGAGTGTGGTTTTTATTGGCCCACTCTTCACAAGGATGTCCATCGCTTCTACTCTCAATGCGATAAATGTCAAAGAATGGGTAATATATCAAGAAGGCATGAGATGCCTCAACAAGGAATTCTGGAGGTGGAGTTGTTCGATGTATGGGATAGACTTCATGGCCCCTTCCTTTCATCCTATGGAAATCAGTATATCCTTGTTGCAGTAGATTATGTGTCTAAATGGGTCGAAGCAATTGCTAGTCATGCTGCTGATGCTAAGACAGTAGTCAAGTTCCTAAAGAAGCATATCTTCACCAGGTTTGGTGTGCCTAGAGCGATCATCAGCAATGGAGGCTCACATTTTTGCAACAAGGCCTTTGAATCTTTAATGACCAAGTACGGAGTGACCCCATATGGTAGTATTACCTTATCATCCACAAACCAATGGTCAAGCAGAAGTGAGCAATCGTGAGCTTAAATGGATTCTGCAGAAAACTGTTACCGATTCGAGAAAGGATTGGTCAGTCAAGCTAGACGACGCCCTTTGGGCCTACCGTACTGCATTTAAGACCCCTATATGGATGTCTCCATTCAAGCTTGTATATGGGAAAGCCTGTCATCTCCCAGTAGAGCTCGAACATAAAGCATATTGGGCATTGAAAGCCCTAAATTTTGACTTACATGCTGCCGGAGGGAAAAGAAATTTCAGCTAACTGAACTAGAAGAACTAAGGGAACAAGCTTATGACAGCTCCAGAATTTATAAAGAGCGCACCAAAAGAATCCATGATAAAATGATACAGAAGAGAGAATTTAAGTGGGGGATCTGGTGTTGCTCTACAATTCCAGGCTGCGTCTTTTTTCCTGGAAAGTTGAAATCCATTGGGCAGGTCCATTTAAGGTTGTAGGGGTCACTTCCTATGGTGCCTACGAGCTAGAAACAAGTCAGGAGAGGTATTCAAAGTGAATGGTGCTCGACTGAAGAAGTACCTAGGCGCTACCTTTTCTAGCCTCCTGCACCGGGTGTATCCTTGATTGAAAGTTCTTATTCCGTTACTTCTGTTTCTGCTATCTTACTCCAGCACCTCCTCCAAAATCATCAAAGAAGCCGCGCTCGCAATGGTATTTCAGACTGAAGAAAGCTATTGCTAGCTGCTGTGGCGGCCCTCCTTGATACTACCTGCGAAGTCTAGCCAGAGACTCTAACTCCGGGCAGCTTGGTGGGAGGCAACCCACCGGTATGTATCTCTTTTCGCTTTCTTGGTTTAGTTGTTTATTTACTCTTTTGTTTTTATTTTTTTTTGTGTGTTAACAGATGTTGTGCATATTGCAAGAGCCTTGGCTCTTATTTTTTACTAATGGTTTTTGTCTGTTCCCACTTGAGTTCTCCTGGCCTTGAAGATTTGAACACTCTCATTAGCTAAATTTATGCTTGGCTGAACTCAAGTGTGTGGGAATCGCGAAGCATTACCCTTAAAAGATCAGGGAGCAATTCTTACAAACCCCCTCACTTTGCTTTCTGTATTTTGAGTGCTTAATTTGATCTTGCCTGATTTACTTCTTATCTGTGTTTAGTTAGCCTTTTTTCAAGTCTATTGTGATATTTTTGGTGATTTACAGTTTTAATATGTAAATTAAAAATTAATTTATTTATATAAAAAAAGGAGATTTTCAATGTGTCCGGAATTGAGTCCAACCAGCGCCACCCGGACACGTTATAAAGCCCCCATGTCCGCATAACGGACGCTCATACGGACATAATTTGTATACCGCCTCTTTATTCCCACTCACGTTATATACGGACTCTTACACGGACACACCAACATCCATGTCCGTAAACGGACACACGCGTGGACGCTTGCAAAACATTCATGTCCGTAAAACGGACTCCCACGCGGACGCATGCAAATCAGTCACGTCCGTATACGGACGAGAGAAAAATCCCGCTTTCTTCTCTTTCTTTCTCTTTCTTCCTTTCTTCTCTTCGTTTTCTGTTTCTCCATTTCTCTGTTTCTGTCGAACTCCACCCAAACTCCCCGACTCACTCTTCTTCACATCAGCTCCACGCCGGCGACCACCACAGCTCCGACGACGCCGCACCGCCACAAGCTCCGACGACGCCATAGCCACTAACCCACCGCCGTTTTCAAATCCACTTCTCAGGTTTTTCAAAAACTGAAATTTTTTCCAGTTTTCGGTACGTACTATGGAATTGAATTCGAGATTAGACAAAAACTGTGAGGTTGGAATGCAGTTAGAGGCGTTTAGGTGGTTAAACTGGAGATTCGTGTGCGAAATCTTTAGAACATTTGAAAATCTGTGAAATTGTATTTGATTTGGGCGATTTCTGTTGCCGCGATTTCGAATTAGGGTTCTTGAGCTGTCCGGACTTGCGTTCGCACAGCCCACCCGGACACAAGTCCGGACATGTTGAATTTTTGCAAAAATTTGAAAATTATTTCTAGCTTTGAACCTTCATGTGTGATGTTATTTAAGCTTAGTATTATGATTGTTGAAGCCCAAAATTGCCTTACGCGCAAGTGATAAAGAACTTTTGCGAATACGAATTGCTATGGGCTCGTTTCTGTCAGTTTGTGTGTTCTTTGCCTTTCAACATTGCATCCTGTTATTGAATTTTAATTTCCTGTTTGACAACAATAAATAGATGCCTCGTACTAGAGGAGGTGGGGTCTCACGCTCTTCGCGAGCCCCACGCCCGGATGATACATCAGCTGCGCCCCTCCACCGCCCCCTCCACCGCCCTCTCCACTACGTGAGGACGGGTTTATCTCTGCCGCCGCCCGTACCTGGTTCGACCAGGCGGGAAATTCATCATGGAGAGGCGCATCTTAGCAGAGGTGATTAGCGCCACAGAGATACAACCTATCTTGAGAGCTTCGGGATCGCCGCAGTACTGAGGATGGGCGAAGGCCTTTCTCTCTCCTGACCTAGTCCGGGAGTTCTACGCGAACGCCCAGGCGCACGATACTCAGAATGTCATCACCTCTTACGTGCGCCACCACCCGGTTGAGATCACTCCAACCGCATTCAGTACCATTTTTATGCTTCCGGATAATGAGGAAGCCCATGTCGATATGGGTGAGGAGCTACTTAGGACCACTAGGACTAGATGGGTCCAGGAGATCGGTCAGACATCTCAACATAGGGGAGAGGAGAGTAAGGGTGTCATCCCCTACACTAGTCTCCCATCGTTCATGCAGAGGCTGGTAGCAGAGATCCTCAACCATCAGATCCGGCCTCGTGCTGGAAATGATGTTACTGACGAGGACTGCGTGCTGATCGACTACCTCCTAGCACCGCCTCCCCCTCCACAGTGACAGCTCTCCATCCCGTACATCATGTTCCGTCAGCTGCACAAGGTGATCACGTACCTGAGATCGAAGAAGAAGAAGAAGATCACGCCCATCTTTCCCTTCTTTATCCACCACCACCATCGTCTGTGTGCTACCTGACCACGTATTCACCGGAGTCGACGTGCGAGAGGGCGAGAGCCCTATCTCTTTCCCAGACTGTGAAGAGATGGGGCTTCATGCGCTTAGAGTTCGGGAGCTGGGTACGTGGCAGCTCTGGCCTGGGAGCTACTGCTTCGTCCTCGACTTCGGCCTCTGCACCGGCGGTCACTGCTACCATGCAGCCACCTACTCCTCCAGTCATGAGCATTCCACCAGAGCTGCAGACTATGATGGATACCATCCTACAGCAGCAGCAGACGATGCAGCAGTAGGTCGGTGATGTCCAGCAGAGACAGGAGCAGATGGCAGGGCATATTGACGAGATACGCCAGGCACAGACCACTCTCCGAGACACACAAGATTGGATTACCCAGTGCTTGGAGCGCAACGACGAGGTTCAGAGTACGACAGCTCTACTCATCCAGCAGATCATGGACCACATGGATCACAGACCACCCCCGGGACCATCATAGTGATCCTCTATTTTTGTTTCTATTTCGGTTGTTATTTATTTTAGTTTGTACTCTTTTGTTGTTTTAACCTTGATTTATTTCATTTTAAAGGGTAAACGGTGTCGTAAACCGTCTGAACTAACTTGCAGTTGTTTTAATGTTAAACTTCTATTCTATTTTCCTCTAATGATATGTTGTGCAGCCTCTTCTATTTTTCACTCAACACTTATGCACTCGAGGGGACGTATAGCACGACAAACAAACCTCAACCGCGCACAAACTTACGAATTGCTGGAACATTGGGGAGTACTCTTTTTACATTTTGTCATCTCTACATGCTTGCCAATGTTCTACGTTATACTGCATGCTTACTTGGGGGCGATTTCCACGCAATGCGGACATTGCTCTTCTCAAGTGTGGGGGGGGGGGGGGATTAAGAGTAGAAAAAAAAAATCAATCTGAATATGCAATTAGGGTTTAAATATCACACTTGTCTTTATTTGTCTACTTGCTTTCGAGAAAATCACTTCTTCGCACAGATTTAGAATCAAGGCATGTTGACTACCTCAAGAATCCTTCTGCTTTAGGTTGTTGTATATCTAATTTTATTCAAAACTAATCTATTTTCACTAAAATTTGATGGATTAGTTGATTATGGAAACTGAATTAGTTTAGCTTGGGATTCTTGGAAATGATTTGAAAGTTTGGAATGAAAAGGATAAGGCAAGATACTCCGCTGATCAAACAAAATATTTTCCGACAAAAGCAGGCCTCGTCTATCCGGTTATTAAGTCTTAAGGGTGCCTTAACACCTATCTACCAAAGGTCTCGGGATCTGGGATAGTTGGCCCAACACCGTTACATGGATAGAGAGAAAAGTCTGGGTTACGGAATAACTCTACAATTCACAATAATTCGTTTGTTTTATAAATATCTCTTGAAAAGAATGTTCTAGCATGCGAAAAAATTGATTGCAGTTTAAATTTTGCATTTGATCATGAGTACGTGGTGTTGAAAGGTATTGCGGAATAAGGCATTACTTCACACCCCTTGACATCCAAAGGTTAGAGGAAAGGAATAGTGGAAGATCCCAAGTTAATCTACTTCCAGATTTTGTATTCTGACTTCTCCATGTTTTAAAAATCCTTCTTTTTCACTGATTGCGAAAACCTACATCCAAAAGCATAATTATTCTTTTGATCGTCATCATTTCTTGCTTTCTGTCTGCATCTGTTTAACTCTGCGGTTCAATGCTACAGCCTTGAAGATAGTTGTATTCTCTATTTGCTTGAGGACAAGCAAAAGATAAGTGTGGGGGGAATTTGAAGCACTGATTATTGATCTATCTTTTGAGTGCTTTGATCCCTAGTTTTCATATTTTTACTTAGATTTATGCATTAACCTTCTTGTTCCATGTTATTTTGGCTTAGGACGTGATTAGGAAGGAGTTTAAAGCTTTGGAACAAAAAGAGAAAAATTTACACATGTCCGCATAGGTGTCCGGATGGGCAGACACGGTCACAGAAGCGGACAGCTCCAGATCGAATTCGCCTTTAACCCTGTCCTAATACACAGACACATACGCGGACAGCCCCATTGATCCATGTCCGTATACGGACGCCCATGCGTACGTGTGCACAAATCTCACCAGGACAACCCTGTCCGTACGCGGACAGAAACGCGCGGACAAGTATAGATCTCACCAGGACAACCCTGTCCGTACGCGGACAGAAACGCGGACAAGTACAAATCTCGTCAGGACACCCCTGTCCGTATGCGGACACAAACGCGGACAAGACACAATACCGAAAGTAAAATCTGCAAATTGTTCGCCGAAAGTTTTTCTCCACTAATCTTAATTATGCACTCCTCTAATCCTGCAGCTGATGTCCCGTCTGTCTACGCCGAAAGTCTGTCTCCACTAAATTCACCAGCTAATGTCGCACGTCTAACCTTGCTTTTCCTTCCTATAAATACAACATACTTCATACACTTCAAACACAAATCTGATCATCGATCCTCCTCTTCCTCCATCCTTCACTCCATCTATTTTCTGGTCATTTACACAATACCTCTCCCATACTCCATCTCCTTACACATACACATATTCAAACACCAACACACATCGCTACAACCACATTTTCACTCCGATTACTCCACACAAAATCATACACATTACTTTACTTCGCACACACGCCACACATCTCACGTCCGGATTTGTGTCCGACCCAACCCATCCGGACGTCTCACAAACATTTCCAAAAATTCCATTTTTGCTTCATTTCCATCAAGTTCACTTCATTGTCGCCAATTTCAACCTCCAAACCAGCATAGCGCAAGGACGAAGGGCGGCAGCAAGAGAGGATCTTCGTAACAGATGATTTCTCCTAACTCTCTCTTATTTATGCTTTCAATTGCTATGTCTAGCTAAGAGGATTTACTCTGGGGGAAGGGATGTTGTAATTAGTTAAACTTTGCATTATTTTACTGCTTAAATTGAGACTAGTTGGATGCTGCTCAGGTTAATGCTTTTAAGTGTTTTTAATAAATGCCATGAATTTATTATAAGCCTTCGAATCGTGTTATGATCAGACAAGGTGATTAGCATTGACGGTCCTATTAACCGCCCGTTACCTGTGATAATTGCAATCGGATAGATTACATTAGCAGTTAGGTGCTTTAGTCCGGTCCAAACCAGACTAGTAATTATGTGCGATAAAACCATCTAGATATACCCGTTAATTCTAGATTAGAGCTACGCGTCCTGTCTAGATGAGCTATCTGGAATTATGACTTAATACAGAATAGATATTTGAGAATTACAAGCCAATCCAAGTCTCCTTTTAAGTAGTAGAATATGCAGAACCTAGCTAGTGAAACAACTCCCTGACCTAGAGTCCCGTTCATACTTCCTATCTATCGCTTTAATTTATCTGCTATTTATTTTCTTGTCTATTATTGATTCCAAAACCAAAACAACCCCTCTTTCATTACCCATTGCCTAAGGCTAGACTTATTTTCTTCAAGTCCCGCGGATTGATACCTGGTTGCTTCTTAATTGCTATACTACTGTGACCGGGATTTTTGCAACCCGACGGTCTGTTGATTTGTTATTTTCTAGGATTATTTCTTGGCTTTTAATATATCAATTCAACCTTTTGCACGGTATGATATATTCAATCTTGGTTCTTTTGAGGGCTAACACGTTCTTCTCTTTTTCCAGTATTTATTATATGTTGGTGTATGCCATTATGGGCGTAGCATCGGCCCTGATTGTTACGTGATCATGTTCCACACCACCATTCCCTATATATGTATTGGGAGTGAATGTTATTCACGAGTATTCATATTTGGTACCTTACTTGTTAGATTGCATGTGTTTTAGCTGTTTGCAGCTGGTATACTTCGTTCCTCGTCTATTCCTAATGTGATTAATCGTGGCCACTTGTAGAGGGTTTCAGGAATCATCCGACCCTGATGTGATCAGTATCAGTGTTGAACTATCCTTCCACCCCAATTTGTGTTCAGCTTCCCTTGATCTGTACCGGATCAAGTTCCACCTCCCACGTAAATTTCAAACCATCAAATAACATAGCAAGTATGTTATGGTGTTTGGCTCATAAGCCGATGTCAATGATTCATTATTGTTTAATGAGTGTAGTTTGTTACGGGCTGGTATACTCCCTTTATTTGTAATGGTCGGACTCATTGGGTCCTCCCGTGGTCGCAATCCTCGTATTTTAAGGGTTTTATGACCCTATGGTGACAAGTTGCAGTCAAGAAATTCGTACTAAAGTTGTATGAATGTTTGGAGATACCGGTAGACATGACGTTGTACCTGTGGCCCCCGCGGTCTTGTAGAATTCAGTTGTAGTTGTAGTTGCAGTTATAATTGTAGTTGCAGCACTTGTTGTAGCAAGTGCGCGGGTAGACAGAATTGTTAGTATATTATTTGTTATAGTGCTTGCTGTAGAAAGCGCGCCATGCAGGTAGAGTCATCGGTTCCTGGAATTGTTTGTTTTACTGACGCTTCAGTCGTTCGAGTATGTCTTAGGCGATACCGGTCTTAAAGGATAGTTTTGTGGTGAATTGAAACCATCAAGGTTTGGAAGGTCTTTTGGCAATATTTTTATTAGGCTTATCTAAGTCAGGACATTTCCTAAATTCTATTTCGCGCAAGAATCGTGGTAACGTAAGCGGTCGAAAATTCGTTCATACATACATGCTGCCACATTGAAGTTTCAGAATTACTGAAGCGTGTACACATGGTTATGTCAGAAATCTGAATGTAGACAAAATGAGTGAACTGCTAACAAAGTTCCCCACACCTACAACATAGTTTCACTCTAAAATCCGTGACTAAAGTGTGGTAATGTATTAGACAAAAGTCTTTTACTGCTGGCAAAGGTCTCGCGGAGTTCAGGGTGCTCTCGATCCACTCGCCGGGGCGCTCTGGGCGTCCTTGGGTGGACGGTAAGACTTGCTCTCAGGATTGGCGTAGCACTCATACGCCCTGTGACCCTTCTTGCTGTAGTAGTGGCAGGTCACAGTTCGGCCACCGCAGTCTAGGCCTGGATGGTCCTTGCCACAATGCTGATAGAAGAAATGGCGTTTCGGCTTTCCCGCGCCCTTAGGAGGCGCGGATCTCTGTGGTGCTTTGGGCCCAACAGATGAAGTGATCCGTTTGCCCCTAGGTGGATAGTAGGATCTGCTCCCCGGGTTACTATGGCATTCGTGGTACCGGTGGCCCTCTTTCCCGCAATATCGGCTTCCGGCCGCTATAGTCGACTCTAGGGTGATCCTTTCCATAGTGTTTACAGTAGTAATGGAGCTCGCTCCTAGCAGTGGACTGTGGCCAATGTACTCGCGACATTCGGAATATCTCCTCCACATTGCGCCCTCAGCTAGGCCATGACGGCAGCAACCGTCTCGAAGATGCTCGACAGTCTCGGGTCTCCGTGCCCTTGGCCAGCTTCTTGGCCATCACCCACCAGACATCTGTGTTACAGTTTGTTTCATCATTACTCGGTAAACATACCGTAAACGACCAGGGAATATTGAATTGCCATTAAGGCTAGCACTCGCCTGCCTTAGGCACTGCTAAGATGTGAACTCACTAAGACGAAGACGTTTTGTACCTCACAAACGTTTCCTGTATTTCCCAAGTCCTAAGCTCACTGTCTTAATCGTAATTTCTCATCATCAGAGCGGTACTCTGCTTTGATACCACTTTTTTTGTAACACTCCTCTCTATTAAACTCGTAAAATCACTCTCGTGGCATAATTAAAGACGTCTTACAGCGGAAGTTAACCAATAATAATCCTCACTTGGGTGTCACATGCCATTACTCGCCCATGCAAGTAAAGAAGCATAAACGAAATAATAATAAAACAACGATAATAATAAACTGCAGTGATGAACGAGATATCTACTACATCATCCTAAGTACAAATCAATACATATACATTGACGTGAGCATCTAAAGTATTCCCGAAGATTACAACTTACTGAATATGAACTAATTCTGAAAGGTGCGATAAATAAGAGGCGTCGTCGACTACCCAGAAGTCCCGTACTTAGGCTTCATAGCTCGATCATTACCTGACAAACGCCGTGGAGGCTCAGCGAAAACGCTGAGTATGCTAGGCATGCTATTGGACCCTATCGGTCGCTTAAGTCGTTTTAACCATCTTAGCAGTAGATTCATTACATGTTGTACCGGTTTACATGGATGAAAAGCATTTAAAAACAACCAATGCAGTTACTACATTTCACACACAACACATATATATATAACAACAGTAAACGAAATACAGCGACGGAACGCGTAGTCGTTAGTAATGATCTGGTATTTATTATATGCAATCAACCTTTCAAGTCCTCATCATATTGTAATTTCATCGTATGTTGGGTGTCAAGTTAGGAAAACCCGTAATTGTAGTCATATGTGGGACAGTAGTGCCCTCTGGCGAAAGATATAAGATCTCGGGACTTCCTCTTTGCCTTAAAGGCGTCATTTAATTGGTGGCAAAAGCCATGTACCAACAGCGGTACCCTCTGGCCAACGATCTATGTAGGCTAGTTTAGACTTAAATAGAGTGGAACCCGCTCCGGGTAAAACACTGAGTGATCACTATGCACAACCAGTAGTGGAGACTACAGGATTTTCAATTCGTATAACAAGTCTCTATCTTATGATTAAATATTAATCAACACCTAAAGTTTAATCTTCGGTTAAGGAGAATTCATTCATTAACATAGCTGCCCTAAGGGTCTTACACAAACCTAGAAGAAGTCTAGGTTACATATTCACGTTCGAGATCCAAGCTCTAGAGACCGACATAGTCGTGTCTCGTAATTTTACTTAGGTTAATATGTACATTATAATACTAAGGGTATTATATTAAATAACAACAACTTCATCACATTACTCGTATATGTATGTTATATATGCCGATCTATAGTCGACGTAATATTAGCCTGAAAGGACGTTCACGTACAATAATAATAACGCAAAATAAACAATCACGTATACATTTTAATTCACACATACATGCATATAAGCACACACATAACATTCTTAAACACACAATAATGTTCGAACTCGAGGAAGCCCTCAGGACAATCTGACCATACCGTCCACATACCGTTCACCGATGGAAACGCTAACGTGACAATTCACGCTTATCCCCTAGCAATCTCGTAGCTCGTATCTAACAGCTCGTATCTCTGAATTACATTACTCTAATATCAGTGTCTATAGTCCGAGTCTACTTAACCACCCCAGAATAATTCTAATCTTATCCCGTCGTTACCCCTCAGTCAGTCATTCGTTTAACTCGGTGTCATAAACTCTCGGGGTTTGGATCTAACTATACGTTGTGGTTTACGTGCATATAATATTCGATGTTGTAATAATGTTTACGACGAAGAAGTTTGATCCTTTAATAACTCGTATATTACCGGGGTACATGCATTCTTGCATGGAACTTCATTCGTCAGTGATACGTTAAAGTTTACGTATTTATTACTACGTACATACGTGGGTATTTATATATTTACGCATGCATAAATATGGTTCATTACTATACTCCATTCAACCATGTTACGTTCTTACTTTTGATTATATAACGTTTGATTACGTAACGTTCGTATAGTGGTCGACGTAGTTTGACTCAATTAATATTCTGAGTCGTCGTTTATTCATCGACTCGTACCATGGTATATTGCGCATTTACGATCATCTTTTCACTTTGCATTTTTTACATATTAACTTCACATGACCATTAGATCATGTTATACTTTCTAGTTTATATTATAACCTCATATTATATGGATTATAAAGTTTTCATGATAAGTAACTTCATCATTCATGTGAAGTATATGTTATTTATTTGTGTCATCTATTCACAAATTTCTTGCTAAGACTTTATCTTAATATTATATGATATATTTTATACACTATCTTGCTCCCTAAATCATATGGTTTCTAACCATACATTATACTTATCAAATTTCCAACTTAAACTCATTATTTTATGTGATTGTTTATAAGGTATATTTATACCATAATAACTTCCTTATAACATAATCTCTTACACTTTGATACAATGTCACATTATACCATTCTAAAACCTTATATTATTTTATGTCCATATTTTTAATAATTCCTAAACAGCTCATATTACTTTCGGTAAATCTCAATTCCTTCCCACTCATCTTTGATTAATTACAAAACCAACCCATATATTATATTTACTACATTTCCAACTTATTTAACTTATGACCTAAGGTTTCCAAACATTGTAATATACACTTATATATATATTTCAAAACAACACTCATTATTTGTCTAGTTTTTATCCTATCTCCCATAACTTTCTTTTTATTACATATTACCCCTTTATTTTATAATCTTACAATTCCGTACCTAAAACTTTATATTATACATATTAACTTATTTAATTTCAAAAACTCCCAAAATAATTCTTCTAAAATTCCGAGCAGCCCTTAGGCTGTTCTAAAATTGTTTTTCTACCCCTAATTTGGTTATTTACACAATAGCCCCATAGACATTAAAATCCTTAATTGATTAAATTTTCAAAATCAACCCCAAACTTTACCCAATTTACGAACAAACCCTTAACTTTATTAAATCCCATTTTCATCCCACAATTTCGGTAATTACAATATAGTCCCATAAGTTTCATAATTGTTAATTACAATTTAATACTTAATGTACCTCTCCAACCGATGTGGGAGGAACACCACGCCGGGTATAATCCTTAATTAATTAAATCATTGAAACTAATCCAAAAATTCTTTTAATTTACAAACGGACCCTTAGGGTCTTAATATTCATATTCTGACAACTATATTTTTCGGTAAATACATAAACACCCCACTTCTTTTTATAAATGTTATTTTTGACTTAATATTTCTTTAAACTACCAAAATAATTATTTTCATTTTTAAAATTTGGTCAAACCTCGCATGTTGTCAAGGTTGACCACCCAAAATACTCTCTTGACCAGATTTCCTAATATTTACGAAATGGCCCCAATTTTTTCTCTAGTTTTACATTTAACACCTTAATTTCATATTCATATTTTATGTTTCAAAATTCCTATAACAGCCCTTGCGGCTTTTAATATTATTTTGGCACCCCCCATATTCTACTTAATTACATTTTGACCCCATAAGTAATTCTTTTGTCTATTTAAATACCTATAAGGTTTATAATTTATCTAAATCACATTATAACCTTATACTTGATTTATGTAACACCTAAAATTACTAATATTCATCTAAAATATTCCTAAGTGATTTTGTTCACCAAAATTACATCTTTGCACCAGAATTTTATATAATTCATTTAATCACTCTAAAATTTAATAATCACTATTTTAGCTCTAAATAATCATAATAAAAATGGCCTAAATACATGGCCTTAAACATAACATAATACTAACTATAAAAAGGACATTAAAATGTTCCATACATACATATCAATTCTCGGTTTGTACATATTTTATATTTAACATCATTAAATCATTTTTCTTTCATTAATCACTTATAAACTAGACTTAAATAGGCCATTAGCACTTAGTCTCACTAATCAAATATTTAGCCCTTAATTTATACATGTATTTAGGACTTAAATAGCACACTTACAACCACTCATCCTCTCGTTTCTACACAAACTTTGTATATGAACTTCTTAAGGTCATTTTCTTTCTTCTTAACATATAAACTTGACTTAAACACGTCATTAGCATCTAGGCTCATTGACCACACATGTACCCATTATTTTCTACACATAACTAAGGTTTAAACAGCTCCTATACACATATATTTTCGGTTTTAGATTGGTTTACACATTAGTAAACTTTAAAGCATTAAAGGGTAATAAGTATAATTACCTTAATATAGTCACAAGAATATTTCACCATACCCAGCTCCTTCTCGTCTGTATATATATATATATATTATATAGGTTATATTTTTGTTCATAAAATTCGTTAAATCACTAACATAACTCTTAAGCACTTAATGGGGTAATTACGTCTTGAAACTTGGTTTCTCCCCTTGAAATTTAGCCTTGAGCTCACGACAGCCCTTGGGTTAATAACCCATTTCGTAACCATTTACACCATGAAAACAAGTCAAGTTAGTGACTCTCCTAAGTGGCTATTTTCAGGACTTTTAAACATGCGTTTCTTTGACATTAAGGGAGTGACTTTACCTTGCTGTTTGGGGGGGGGGGGGGGTTCAAGGGTGATTTTCGGTCACCTAAACAATGAGGAATGCTTCAGTTTTGAGTAGGAAAAATAAGGGAAGAACAAAGGCTTAGGCTCCGTTCGACATGGTATATTTGTGTAGTTTTGTGGTTGTTTTGGTCTGGTTGTTTGGCTGACTGTTTTGTAGTAGTTTTGCTGGTTGTTTTGTGGCTGTTTTGAAAACTAGAGTTCAGCAGGCGGCGGTTTCGTCTGGGTGTTTTGAATAAGTTAGTATTGTGTAGTGCGTTTACCGTTTTCGTTGTACAATTAAAAATTTTATATTACATTTTAAAACAATTTTTTGTTAATAAAGTTAAAATATATGTAGATATTTAATTATAGCCTTTAATAATTAATTTCTTTATTAATATTTTAGTGACAATTAATTTAATATATATATACATATTAATTTATAAATAAATTTTTTACATATATTTGAAAAAATAAAGAAATAAACCATTGTATTTAGAGCAAATATATTAGATGTTATATAAAAATATGATTTTATGGATTATACATTAGTATTTAATATAACATTTCAAATGTATTAATACTTAAGATTATTTTAATTTTTAATGGAATAAATAATATCATTGAAATGAAAAAGCAATTCTTTCTAATAATAAAATAATTGACTGTAAGCGAATATATATATATATTATATATATATATATATATATATATATATATATATATATATATATAGATATCACTTATTATTTTATTATTATATATTGTTTAATTGTTGATAAAATATTTATTAAACATATATTTATAGTTAAAACAATATATTCTATTCAATTAAATATTACTTAATGAAATTCAAAAACATAAATTTAAATTTAATACTGGATATGCCAAGAAATGAAAATAACGTATATTAGCATATAAAATTATTCTTTAATTATTAAGCACCGTATAAAACATATAATAACTTGATATACTGACAAACCATAATAGTTTGTACAAACGGTTTTGTAATTAATTATTACTCAGCAAGTTGAATACTTATAATTGATATTTCTGAAATATACTACAAATACTTTGTACTCTAATCATTTTGATATAGTTGAAAGTTCACATCGTAATTTTTATTAGTTTGTTCTATTCCTTGTAGAATATTTTATTAGAATTGATAGATAGTAATAGTTTTAAGAGACTATTTATCCGTATTTGAATAAACAATTTAGAAAAACACTACTAGTTTAAAACTATTGTTCTATATTATTTTCATTATTTATAATTTAGTATACCAATCCTTACAAAAAAACTAAAAATAAAAAATGGAAAATAAACTAATTTATAATATATTGATCTATATATTTCAATTTTATTTAATTTTGTGTCAAATTTAATATATAATACCATTTTTAAAATATAATATAAATATTGAAAATTTAAATTAATTTATTAAAAATTAGTTAATATTATTAAAATATTCTCGTCCCTAATTACAGTTTTCTAGCTCCGCCTCTGTTTACGGCATTCACATAAATTGTTGGTTGTTTTGTGGTTGTTTTGTGTTTATTTTGTGCTGATATATTTGTGGCTGTTTGGAAAATTATTGTTCGTGTGGGTGGTGGCGGATTGGCTTTTTTTTTGCCAAAAATGCCAAACTTAACAATACCACATTTATACCACAGAAATGCCATGTCCGAACGCAGCCTTAAACAACCATGAAGTCTCTTGGTTTTTACCTTCATTCAAAGTCCTTTAATGGTGTGTTCTTGGGAAGATCTTGGCTCAAGAAAGGAGCTGAAAACACCCTTCACATGTGTATGACAAGAGAGTAAACATGGTGTGGAAAGAAGTTTATTTTTGGACATGTATACAAGGGTGGAAGAGGAAGGTGTTTAAGGTTGTTTTTTCCTTACCTTTATGCTCTAAAAGAGTTCTTCTTGCTCATTAGTTCTCCCAGCCGATTTGAAGCCTTCAAGAGTTGGTTCTATACCTTGGAAAGTGAAGGAAGAATCAGGTGGAAAGTGGTGTTGGAAAACCGCAAGGGGGGAGAAGAAAAAAGAGGTGAGTTTACCTTGTTTTCATGCATTAAAACCAGTGGAGCTGGGGTTGGAAAAATATAGCCGTAAGGGAGAAGGGAGTGAGCTGTAGTGTTGTAGAAAAAATGGAGGAAGATCAGTGGGAGTTCTACTGCATTAAGCCACAGCAAAGAAGGAAGGAAAAGATGAAGAACTTACCCTTTTTTCCTTTTGTTCTTGTTGCTATAACCGGAAGTGAGGAAGGAGAAGGATGGGTTGTTGTCCTTGCTGTTACAGCCGAAATGAGAAGGGAGATGGACTGAGCTTGTTGCTGTGTGTTACAGCAGCTGTAGGAGCAAAAGAGAACAGAAAAGAAAAAGAAGAACAAAAGGTTCCAAAAGTTTTTTTTTTTTTTATAATTGACTGGTTACGAACCAGTTTACAAAAGCAATACTGTGGCAGAGTGTCGTTCTTGCTAAAAGAAACTAGTAACTAGAAGCACTGGTCCAGACTTGAAATGCTAGATTACATATAGATAAGCAAAAATAAATTCCTTATAAGATGAAGATGAGATGATGATGGAAGATGACGTCTGGCGGGGCCATTCAATGCTTAATCTTTTGACCGAGTCTACAACTTCAGACCAATCAGAGGAGATATTTTCGAAGATTAGCCTATGCGCTGTTTCCAGATTGCCCAAAGAGTATGTAACAGAGACGACATCCACATCTTGTTGTTTTTACAATTAGCACCCGCTCCATGATTGGAAGAGATCTAGAGGAGACTGTGGGAAAAAAATGACATCCCCCACCAGTCTAAAAGCTGTATCCAGAGAACTCTTGTGGCACTGCAGTGAAGAAAGACATGATCTGCCGTTTCGATAGATCGATTGCAGAACATACATCTCAGCTGGCCTATTGGGATTAGGTTCCTGGCGAATAACAGGTCCTTAGTTGGACCCTTCCTTGTAGAATCATCCATGTCAAAAGCTCATTCTCGGTGGAGCAAAGTTACGCCAGAATGCACGGCACCACAGAGTAGCGTTTGGGAGTTGCTGATTAATGAACGACGTATAAAAGATTGGTTGTATAGCCACCGCTGTTGTTAGCCACCCAGTTAAGATGATCATCCATTTCTGTGAAACACGGGGGGGGGGGGGGTAGCGCTCAGGAACGCAAGAAGGTCTGAGACTAGAGCTCTTTCATACAGAAATAATGATCTCCGCCAGATGAGAGACCATTCCAGGTGGTGCCACTCCACGTCCCATAGCAGAAATCGTTAGCAGATTTTGCTCGGATAACAGATATAAGCGTGGTATCTCTCCTTCAGTGGCTGAGGACGACCAACCAAATGTCAACTCAGAATCGAACCCGTCTTCCATTCGAAACTACCAGCGCACATTTGAAGCCAGAACTGAAGCGTGAGCAGGGTGCCATGCAGCTATAGACAGAATTGCCTTCCAGGTGCTCTCACGTTTGATATTGCTCCAGAGTTCATCAATGATTGGAAGATTGATATTGACGTCATAAATGAACATACGATATTCTTCCATAGCCTTCCCGTCTTCTAGCTAAAATTTCCACCACCATTTGAGTAAAAGAGCTGCATTTTTCACCTCCAAATCAGATATTCCCAAACCTCCTCGTCTCTTTAGTTTCGAGAGAGTACTCCAGGAAATTAGAGGTACACCCCTGTGCCCACTGTTGCTCCAAGAAACTTGCTTTGCATCTGTTTAATCTGCCTGAGAACACTTTTGGCATTTTAAATAAACTCAGATAGTAAGTGGGAAGATTCTCATGAACGATTTTATCAGAACGAGGCGACCTGCTTTTGAGAGGGAGGAGGATTTCCAACTGCTAATCTGTTCGAAATTTTATCCAAGACTAGTTTCAATTGGACAACCTTTTGGACTGCCTGCCCCAATTGTGAAACCCAATAGTCCATCAGAAGTGATCCGATTCTGCAGCCTATACTATCACAAATTGTTACTAAGGTTTTCCTCTGTCGCATTAATGGGAATGGCCATGGATTTGTTCCAATTCACTTCCAAGCCTGACATTTCGGTGAAGACCAAGATACATAGTTTGACATAAGTAACTCTTCCTTGCTGGAGTCATAGAAAATTAGGGTGTCGTCGGCGTATTGCAAAGGGGAAATAAGGATTTCGTTGACTCCGATAGACAGGCCCTTTCTTCTGCCCATACGAATAGCTTCTTCTATGATCCAACTCAACCCTTCGACACAAAGCACAAAGAGGAGTGGAGAAGCGGGTCCCCTTGACGGACTCCATGTCGAGGCTTGATGGGAGTTGACGGAACACCATTGATAAGGATGGGAATAACAGAAGTGGAGATACACTCCTCCATCCAAGATCTCCAAGTATTATTGAATCCAAATAAGCATAGCATGAGATCAATAAAGGACCATGAAAGACAGTCAAACGCTTTAGAGAAATCATTCTTCAGGAGGGTGCCAGATTTGCGTTTGTGTTTCAGCCAAGCAATTACTTCATTAGTAATAAGGGGACCTTCAGTAATATGCCTTCCTTTAATAAATCCCGTTTGGGTCCCTTGGACCAGCTTGCCAATTACTTGGCTGAGTCTTGAGGAGAGGATTTTCGAGATTACCTTATAAACTGAACCAATCATGCTAATCGGTCTGAAGTCTTCGACTTTTGAGGCCCCGGGGATTTTTGGAATCAGAATAAGCCACGTCATGTTACATCCCTTTGGAAGGTGGCCGGTGTCAAAGAGCTGAAAACTGCTTGTGTAAAATCGTTACCGATGGTGCTCCAGACTCCCTTATAAACTGAAGTTAAGGCCGTCATAACCTGGCGCACTGCTCCCATCCACAGACCAAACCATTCTTTTAATTTCCGAAGGGGTGG
The DNA here is from genome assembly GCA_023374045.1 of Limonium bicolor. Classification (NCBI taxonomy): domain Eukaryota; kingdom Viridiplantae; phylum Streptophyta; class Magnoliopsida; order Caryophyllales; family Plumbaginaceae; genus Limonium; species Limonium bicolor. The sequence continues at coordinate 93,078,777 of CM041779.1, forward strand.
GCCTTGCGGTCAAATAATTGGCTCATCAACCGTAAGTCGTGGTCTACCTGAGAGCGGAGGCGAACTTCGAGATTCAAACTTGGCAGAGAATAGAAATATAATCTTCGAATCTCAATCTTTGAATTTCTCTCTTCTCATTGAGGGTCGGGGTCATTAGAAGTCTTTCCCTTTATGAGGAGTGAGGAGATGGAGTTGTTTCTTATATTAATCGAGGCCCTTCTATGGAAGTATGCAGTATATCTGATCTCCTTCCTTAATAAATCTCTCTGGAAAGTTGCCTCCAATACCTTTCTTTCTCCCTTAGAATCCCCCAGATTTTGTTTATTTTTTCCAGCCTGAGCGGTTCTTGACTTTCATCTAAAGTGCCGTCCTCTGTTGCTTTATCAATTGCGCCATGTCGCAAGTCACGAATTGATTGCGCTTGTCGATATTTCCATATATCTCGTTGTTCCAGCGTCTCAGAGGACGTTTAATTGCTTTGAGCTTGGAAGTCAGAGGCATCGATCGAAGTTTCAGCCATTCTTCTTTAAAGAAGCACTTAAAATCCTTATGCGCAGCCATCCGTTAAGGGACTGAAAGGTTTCGGGCCCCGTTCACGTCTATGAGGGGTGATTAACATAAAGTGGGTCGGGAGTCGGAGGTTTCCAAGGGTGGCTTTAAGATTCAGTCCCCGGGAAGCTAGTATACCATTCAGCTTGCGCGAAGACTCGGTCTATTCGACTCATAGATTTCTTATTTCTCCAAGTGTATTTTGCTCCCTGTAAGTTTACCTCGATCAAGCTTAGTTGGTTGATCCAGTTTTTGAGGTCTTCCATACCTTTTATGGAGGTGCTATCCTTTCCTCTTTTTCGATCACTTCCTTTTAGGACTTCGTTCAAGTCTCCTGCTATGAGAACCGGCTTGGCAAAGATGTGCCCAGGATTTCTGAGTACATGGCATTCTGTCCTCTGGGCGAGAGTGGGTGCATAGACGAAGATGATAATGCCCGAGAAAGGTATGCTTGGCCAGTCAAGTTCAACGGCTATCCAACGGGAGCCTTGCAGGGAGCTTACAAGATTGATACAACTGGGGTTCCAAGTGACTATTAATCCCCCTGAATGAACATTTGCAGGAACTTCAATGGACTTGGCATTGTTTCTGCCCCACAGGCCAGGCAGCTATTGAGCGGTTGGGGACGATGCGTTTCGAGAATTCCCACAATGTTTGCGCCTGAGTCCCGTACCTCCTTTCTGAGAATTGCCAATTTTTCTTTTCTGTGATTCCTCTGACATTCTGGAAACAAATCAGGTTGGACATCTTTTTGGGCAATTTTCTTTTCTTCGACTCGTTTGCTACGTCTCAGAATATGGTGAAGTTTTGGAGGGACAAATTTGGATTCGGATAGTGACAATTAATACTCCTCCCAAAGTCCATGCATTTTTTGGCTGTCGAGGGAGATGGGCTGCTGGCAAGGGATTGTGAAGGGTTGGACTTGAGACGGGGGGGGGGGGGTCGTGGGGGAGGGGCAGGGCCACTTCTAAACGGATTTCGGGAGAGAGAGGGGATAAAGACTGAATTTTTTGGGTTCATGTGACGGGGGTGTTGAGAAGATAGAGGAGGAGTGCATGGGGACTGAGAGAGGGGCCGAGTGAGGAGAAGACAGGAAGTTATGACAGAGGAGTTGTCGGGGATTGAGAAGGGAATAGCTGTGGGTCATGATGGGGTGTCTCGGGAATTGTAGCGGATGGAGGATGGAGAGACGGAGAGAGAGAAGGCTCCATTGAAGGGCACGAGGGGATGAGTTCTTGGGAATTAACAACCAGCGCTGCAATCAATGAGTCTGGAGTTGGGAACTGCTCCTGAGAGGGGGTAGATCGGGAATTTCTAAGGTATGGCAGCAGCCCTTTATCGAGGAAAGGGGTAACGTGCGACGGAATGTAATGAGAATATAGATGCTTTCAAAATAAATGCCAGGCTGTCCCAGAAAACCGCTACCGATAAGTTGTTACTTTCTGGGGGAGAATAATGTGGTAATTGTGCGACCTTTTCGTAATTTCTTTGGGTTGCATCGTTACAGGTGGATGGATGGCAAAATTAGCATATGATCTGACTGTGGCCTGACGCGATGCAGGACGCACCGTTTGAGTTGGCCTTTCAGGATTGGAGGTGCGTGATTTGTTTATCCAGATTGCGTGCGATGTCGTTTGGGAGTCCTGATGTGGGGCAGTTTCAGGACCCTGGTCGGAGTTATGCTGAAATACCCCTAACCTTAAAAACTCAATTAAATGATATACAAATGATTAAAGATGGTTATTAAAATCTTAACACTATTGGGGAACAATCTAAAAGATCTCAACAAGGCAAAACACGCCTTAAGATCGGTAAGGCCAAATATGAGCTTTAAAGTACCATAAAGATTGTATGACCTCAAAAAGGATCCAAAGTGGATTCCTAAACATTATAATGAAGTAAGGAATACAACAAAACTATTCTCAAAGAAAACTAAGCTCAGAAACATACGTTGACACAAAACGTGCCCTGAAATCACCTTAAAGCACGTTTTTGTCTATGAGCTCTAAGATAATGACTTTTTGTCATTTTAAAGACATGGGTACATCATTTAAAACATTTATTGGACATGATAGACTATATTTGAAAGTCTAAATCCAAGTTTGAAAATTAAAATCCAAAACTGACAGTTTATTGTGAATAGTACCCAAATAGTGCCATTTTAAGCACATTTGTCAAGTTGACCTTTGGTCAACAAATTAGCCAGCATGTATAAGGGGTGTCGGCAGCATTAAAGGGGAGGGAGGACAGCACACTCATGCACTCATTCAGTTTGGACAGCTAAGGCAATGAGTCACCTAGTACTATTCATTATTTTATGGTTTTATGCCTTTAAAACACCAAATTTGACTCTCTCTTGCCTCTTGCTCCATTCCAAACGTGGAGTCTGAGTTCTTGAACTCTCCCAAGCTGTGTTATTCAGTTAGGAAGGCAATTCAATCCAATAAGCTCCTAAGGTAATGATTTAAGGTCATTTTTAGTCATTTTTTAGCCCATTTTCTTCATCCTTTGATTACCAACACTGGATTTCGTGGCTTATCTTTTCCTATGGCTTATTCCCAGTATTATAAGGTTAGAACAAGAGCTAATCTCGAATGAACTCAGTTTGAGGGCCAAGGAACTTCAAATCTTCATTTTAAGGTAAAAATGTGCTTTAAGCTCATAACTTTTGATTCCCTTCGAGTTTAGCTGTGAAACTTTGGTCATAGCCTCATTTTCTTCTCCTTTTCATGTTGGATCTGTTGGTTAGCCATTGGAGCAAGGGTGGCCGAGATCCAAAGGAAATACCCTCTTTTGGGCATTTTTCCAAGGTAAAACCTATACCACAGCAGCTTGTTGTTGTCTAAGTGTTCCTTATGTTTATATAGTGAATTTAACACCTTGTGGTGTGTCTAAACCAGGCCGAAATCTTAAGGAACCTTCCAAGCATTTTTAAGGTGAATTTTGCCTTAAATCTTACATTAATTGTTCTTTATGGTTAAGCTCAAGCTTGGAGTATAACCATATCTTGTTTTGATGTATTAAACATGTCTAAATGATGTGGTGAATTTTCCTTCAAGCTGCCGTGTACTTACAAGGATAAATCAAGGTATAAACACCTAAACTTATGATTTTATGTAATTCTTAGCATATATAAATATGTGCCGAGAGTGTTATATAATATATGGGTTATTTATAACCTAATAATGGAAAAAAAATGACTAAGATATATTAAGCTAGTCATTTAAGTGATTTAATTAACATAATGGTCAAATTATGACATTATGTGGAAAAATAATTAAGCTATGTGAGGCCGTGTGCTTATGTTAAATTGTTGAGCAATTTATGTGTAATTTTATGCTACAAAGCAAAGTTGTAATAAGGCCATGTCATTAGGCCATTTTAATTTAAGTTTAAAGCTTATTTAGTTAAGTTTATGCTTATATAATTAAGTTTGGGGCCAAACGGTAATTACTAGCTAAATATTAAGCTGTGGGCTTAATTTAGAGAAACTTAGGGTTTTTAAATGAATTTAATTAAATTACAACATTTTATAAAGTTTTGTGTCAAAATTGTAAAAATAGAAAACTATAGGTAAGTAAGTAATTACCGAAAGGGTTTGGGTCCAATGGGGTATTAGATGTCAAAGTGACTATATAGGAGACTTTGACAAAGTTTGGAGAATTTAAGGAATTAAAATACTACCTTATAATAAGATAGTTATTAGTTGTAAAAGATTTATTATATTTGGGTGATATTGTAATTTCCGAAAACTAGGGGTACTAAATGGAGTTTAGTACAAACCTTAGATTATTAGGAATTTTTAGAAGTTGATTTGGGTAAATTTGGAGTTTATATGAATTATCTAGGTATAATATAAGATATTTCATAACATTGTTACAAATGGGTAACAAATGTGGTAAAACCGAGATTTAGAGAAAGTATAAGGTTAATAATGGTATTTATAACCTTTTGGTATAGTTTGGTAATTTTTGGAATTTTATATAAGGTTTTATGAAGATATATGTATAATATATAGTTTTGGTGATATTAGAAACTATATGTTATAAGATGGGGTAAATTGTTGTATATAGAAAGTTAAGTGGTGGAAATCAAATTTAAATAGACCATGGGGTCTGTTCGGTATTTTGGAGAAAATATAACCATAGGTTATAATTTTATTAAGGGATAAGGATTATAATATAAGGTATATATTATAAGTGTAACAATGGATATATTTTGGGGTTGATTTGTAAATTATGGAAATATAGTGGAGAATAGTAAAATACCGAGAGTTTAAGTGCTGTTTGGTATTTTATAACAATATATAACTATAGGTTATAATTGTTTTAATGACATAAATGTCAAAATATATGTTATAACTATAATATAACATTATATAAATTATGTGGTGGATTTTGTAAATATTTGAGAATTATAGGTGTTGTTCGAAAATAATACTATTTTTGAATGAAATTTATAATATGGTTTTAATGTTATAAGAGCTATAACATTTATAATATAAGGGGTATTCATTAAAAAGGAATGAATATTATTATAATGGCTTACCATATATAAATAGTCCTATAATGCGTATATATGAATAAATATATGTTATTTTGTGAAAAATATAATATAGTTCAATAACTATATATTACCATGATTTTTAAGATATAAGGTAAGGGAAAAGAATTATAAACATTAGTTATGGAATTCTAATGTTAGGAGTATACATGAAATAATAAGGATTTATTTAGTTCATGGTATTTTATAACGAATTATACTCCATTAAACTTGGAAAGACAAACCTTAGAAAAATAAATACTAAGGTGATGTGTATAATACATGGTAAAGAATTATACATGCAATATAGAAATAAACTATACAATATACAAGGGTATATAAGTTACATGCGATAAAAAGTTCAAACGTTAAGTATATTATTATACGAGAGGAAACTACGCATGTAATGTAACGTTTTTCCTAACCCTGAGTTAAACTGAAAACCCGTCAAACATTGACAGTTAATATACGGGGGATTAACAGGGATAGATTAATAACGGTACGGGGTGCCGTAGTGTATTGTTTATATGAGATGCTGATGCATAGTGTGATGCATATTAATAGATTGTTAGAGGCGTCCGAGGATCTCCAGAGAATTAGCTTTTCATACTCCACCGTAATACAATCCGGGTGAACGGTATGTTATTTATGTGGCTGGATGTCTCTGAGGATTTCCTCAGTTCAGACATTGTGTGAAAATCTGTGATAAGATTGAATGTCTGCTTGTGTGAATTAATATACTTGAGTTGTATATTATGCTGCTTATTATTATTACTGTTGAACGATAACAGTACAGTTCGTATATGAACATATTATTAAAACGAACTAGCGGCATTGATGCTATCTTATATGTGTAATATAAGGAACGTAAGTAAAACGTTGTAGCATTAAGATAATAAGATATATATTATCTGAGACTTATATACGGAGCATTGGCCTCTTTTAAACGCCGCTCTTGTATCTAACACTGGATCCCGAGTTGACATACTCTGGATTGGACTAACGACCTTAGTCTACTGTGTTAGAAAAGAAAAATAGTGGAACAATGCGATGGTATAGATTAGTTTATCAAGAGGATGTGGCTCTTGTTGTGAACTGTGATCCATTAACGATACTAGGATACTGTGTGGTAACCGTAAGTATCTGGATAAATTCCAACGGACTATAGATGGTTCGTAGGTCAGAGACTCTACCGCTGGAGTGGCTACTGCCGTTTGTGACCCGCCATAGGCGATAGGTAACTTAGAGACACGTCGTTCTAACGAGACGTTGTCATCAGGCGTGACTGAACAATTACGGACGACTATATTAGTTCGTACATTAGGCGAACACTATTTGGGCTTGCATGCCAACGACGGGAGTTCATACTTGTTTATAGTTCTCGTTGTTTCGCCTTGTTGTTCATGGTTGTGCTTTGTGGATATGTGTGGTATGTTGGTAATGTTGATTAAATGAGTCTTTGTACTTATATCTATGTGCGAATTGAACGGTTCGAGTCGCTGTGCTCGTGTGTGGATTATGGTGGATTGTTTGGTCGAATGAGTCGACGTACTCAACTATGAATTATTATGTGTTGTTGGATTAGAGTCTATGTACTCATAAAAGCGTTGTAACGCTATCAGTGGTATATTGAGATGCGATGTGTGAAGCCGGGGGCTTGTTTACTATTTGAGTTTACTGCAATATATATTGTTGCTTACAGTTATTATATAAAACTATCTGCATGAAAATGAATTGCATGCTCTCGACCAATTAATTGAGGGTCTGAGGGGGCATGACGGTCATGTAGTAACATACTCAGCAGGGGCTGATTCCATACCACAAACAAACATTTTTGCAGGTATGCAGCTTCCGGTGTCGATAAAGAGAGTGACGCGCTGGGTAGTTTGATTACAGTTATTTAAACATGCACTGTTGCATTTTGATAAGAACCTAGAAAAGTGTATAGGATTTGGATACTTAGAATGCTCACTGTGAATGTATTTTATATTGGTTTGGGAAGTTTAGATCTATCTCTTGTTGTCACTGTGGGAAAATGTTTCATATTTAAGAATGTATCAGTAAGCACGTTATTACTCGTATGGGCGAGTAAGAACGGTAACACCAGTAGTACGATTGTTGAGTTTACCGCTGCGATTTCATCATTAATTAAGTTGATTAGGAGCCGAATAAAGTAGGGGTGTTACAAAAGTGGTATCAGAGCGGAGTACCGCTCTGATGACAAGAGATAGTAGGATTTATACAGTGAGCATAGGTTATGGGAATACGGGAAAACGTTGTGAGGATATGTGACCTTGCGGGGTTGTTGCACTGATTAAGACTTGCACACCAGAACCGTACAGGCACTTCAATATTTAAAGACCAAGACTACGGTATTAGACCGAGTAAAGGTCTAACCCGTCCTCTTGACATATGTCAGGAAGAGGTCAGTGTAATGGTACTAAGGAAGAACTCGGAGCAGCGGAAGGCGGTGAAGGTCCAGCAACCCCAAGTACGCGAAGACGGTATGAACCGCTCGCACTTGAGGGGGAACATCCCGGGAAATTTGCAATGGTACCCCACCCGCCGCAGCCCGTACCTAGAGTACTGTCTAGTGAGACAATGAAATGAGGAACACCACGGAGATAACTCTCCTGATCGGGAAGACCCGATGTGGTGGTTATGAGAACTATAAGTTTGGGAAAATAAGATTTTGAGTGGTGATGAGTTGTTTAGGACGGGGGTCCTGGTAGGACATAATGTCTACCATACGAGTACCAAATGAATATTAAACAAGGTTAAGGAGATAATTCCCGTAGGACTAATGGGGCTAACTGCTATAAACAAGGCAACCCTGTCTTACATCCAGGAAAGCACCGATTAGTGCGCTTGGGGGAAAAGAAGATAAGAAACGACGAGTAATGAAAGGACTTATGAGTATGTAACAGACAGAATGGATAATCTAGTAGGAGTCTCACCTGAAGCGAGTAACTCTATCCATGCAATACTGAAGGTTCATGAAGGCCTGACGTGCATGAAGAGAGATCCTGAAACTGTAGGAGCAGGAACTCGCTAAGTTGCTATCATGCAACGGGTACAGGAGTGAGACTGTTATATATAAAAAAAAGAAACACTTCTTTGAAAAGGGAACAGAAACCCAATTAGGCAATAGCACTGCACTGCACACCGTACAGGTGGCTCAGTCTGCATGGCGCACTTGCCACTGCAAGTGCCACACTAACCAAAGTATTAAATTTCAACCTGCCTTGCGCACTTGCTACAACAAGTGCAGCAATGGTAATATCCATAAGGGACCGAGTGGCCCAGGCAGTTACCAATAAACACTAAACTTTTATGTAAGTCCGCATACATAAAGCAGGACACAGCCTTCTTAAAGGCAGGGTACAAACCCTTGGGTTGGAGGTCGATTAACCCGGGAAGACCTAGCCGGTCTGACCATTAAACCTAAAAAGAATACACCATATAGTTGAATATAAAAGGGAGTAAGTGAGAATAACGGTATTAGTGCCTACAAGCCTAACCCCAGTGCCGGTAGACATTAACGTCGAATATTACTGGTGGGGAGTGTCGAGTCCTTAGGACCAGCATAACCATATTTAGGAAGTGCGTGACACTAGTGGTTCAACCACTACGTTGAACATTGCCAAAGGGCAAAAAGTGAGCTAAATAAAAAAAAAAAACTTATCCGACTGAATAAGATGAAAATAACAGACAAATGCCGCTATGGCAAAATATTTTGTAGTCGTAAAAAAAGGATTAGGCAGGTGAAAACGTGCAATAAGGGGCTGATGTTGTGCCCGCACCACACACACCGGGGGTGTTGTAAATCCATAATGCTGCTAAACTCCCGTACGGGGGGCAGTGGATATTAATAAACAGTGAATCCGCCTGTGGAGGAAGATACCGTTACCTCGAAGATGATGGAGGAAATATAAATTGAATAAGAGTAAGAGCTACACAATGTAGAGCGATGATGAACGGGACCCACTAAATTGTGAGTACCCAATCATAACCTTAGAGGAAAATATAAAAAAACCAACTAGGATTAAATTAAATAGCAGGACTAACAGTCAGTTAACTATAAGAATAAACATTGAGCCTTTATCAGGGAGTCCAGAATACACCAAAGGGTGTAACCCAATAGATTGGGTGGAGTTTGAGAACTTAAAACTCATATCTGAAGGCGTTAACAGCCTAGGAGTGAACGGAGAAATAGTAAGTAGTTACTGATCCCCACTCACAGATACCTGATGACGAGCACGTGGAAACCAGTAGTAGGGCGATAAGTCGCAAATACTATCTTGGAGAAGGTAAACAAATATACATTAATAAAGGAACCCAAAGAACCCTGTAGGGCCATTCTAACATTAAAGGTTAAGAATTGGCAGCATAATTACTACTACATAAATTTACCGGGACTAGGAGTACGATAACCACCGGGTACGAACACTACGTGTGCACTAAAAGACAGACATGGGACGATCACTCTCCAAAGAGTTGTGGACTTACAACTAAATTAAATTAGTTGGGTAAGTAGTCTGTTATCATTATGGTTACCCCATGTATGTAAAAGAGTATGTGTGAGAAACCCAAGAGGTAATCAACTCTGTTGTCTAAGTCAGTGAATGAAATCCTGACTAGGTAAACCATGAATTGACAAGGGAGATCTCAGTCCAACCAACAAGGTTGGAGAATCGAGGATAGCTTAAAAAAAAACATAATATCACAATCCCATAATGAATAAGTTAGAACACCAGTTTGGAGGAGATTTAAGTAAATAAGGAGGACAAGGCCTATTTTATGGTAAAGGCGGGGTGAACCCACAAATGAGAAAACGAATTGGGTATTTTAGGAAGTTATGTAGAGCAACCTTGGTAAGATATGGATGCCAGCCAAAAAGGGGGGCATAGAAAGAGTTATATATTGCGCTAAGGGCGCTGCGATGATTTTACATTAAACAAAAATAACCACATGCTCAAGATATAAAAATGTTAGTATGTGGTACCAATTAGGGCTGAACAGAAAACGAATGCCGAGCTAACACCCACATTCGTATTGTATATTTGAAATAGACGACGGGTAAAAGCGAGCATTACAGGAGATACTCTAAGCTGGAGACTAAATACTCCATGCAAACCACAATATCGGATAACCGTCTAATCGACTGGTACATGGTGCGCAACAAGCGACCATTACAATAAATTATTAACCCAATATATAGTATGAATCAAAATGAAACATCAGATGAACCAATGGATTCCCCTAAAAAGAAAAGGGATGAACCATATGTGTGGGTAATAAAATACCAACACACTAGGGATTCGAGTTCACCACCAGCAAAAGAGGACCTATACGGTACCTATGGAATGAACTCATTCCTGAGGGAATAACTTTGAGTAATGAAGCGCCAGTTAGTTGCGCATATCAGACTCATTTGACATTTAATGGAAATTATTACAAGCACTAGGTGCTAGAGCATAGCTCGATAACCCTTATACCGAAGGTTAGTTCGGGTAGGGTGACAGGAAACTTTGGAAAATACCATGAACATGTATACAATACAGAAAAAAAAAAATAAATAAATAACTAATTGAAATAATAAGCGTGTGTGACAAACAATACCACGCAGTGAATAATTTACTCCATTCCCATAATTTATGGAAGACCGTGTAGAAAACACCGTCACGTGGAGTTGGAAACTACTACCAAAAGAGGGAAACTAACCATAAGTAGTTGGGCATACTGCTTTGCGGAGCGAGTGGGCCCATATTGCATAGGGGTGTAACATACCTAGCAGGTTTGGGGAAAACAAATGATGTGTTACATCTCCCGATCAAACCGTATATAAATATACATACACCTAACAGAGATAACGGTATAGCTAGAGGGGCTAAAGCCCAACCCTAGAAAAAGAGGGGAGTAATGACATATGTAGCACATTAGTGCACGAATAAATCCACGGGAATGGAACATCTGAACTTATTACTTCAAGATGATATATATATTCGTAGATTACGTGGCGTAATCCTTTAAAGGGGGGGGTAGAACGCCAAAATATACCGTACGTTGGGGTACGTAACGCATGGTGCACATGCTGCCAAACACTATTAGTACAAGTGTTATGATTGTGTTATATTACTTGAGGTAATTTTCTTTTGATTATGTGTATGAACATAAATATATGTTAGTTCGCATTAGTTATGGCAAATAGGAAAGGGAGTACAGATAGACTGTTCTTACCTATTTTCAATTATTTACGCAAAAATTGCGAACAATAGTCACATAACACCTAACTTGTTAGCTCTGATGTGAGAATTCAAGTAGAACTATCTGTAGCTCTGATAAGAGATTTCGGATAGAAGGAGTAGAAATCTCTGTATTATGTGATTTGTGGCTCGGTATGAAACCGATTGTTTGAAGTGCAATGAGTGATCGGCATAAGACCGAAGTGTAATTGGTAGAAGAGAATACTTTAGTAGTTGTATGAATAATAATAAGTCAAGAGAACTTGGTACATGGTTAGGATACATGATCCTAATGCCAATGACTAGATTAATTACACTAGTTGACTTGTGTATCTATTGAACACAAGGTGGCAAGTAACAAGAGGAAACAAGATTGGAAATGAATGAACAATTAATTGATTGAAATTGACGTGGGAAGTTGAACTTGATCCTGGTCCGATCAGGGAAACCAAACACAAACTGAGGTGAGGGATAGTTCGACACTGACGCCGACCACGTCGGGGTTGAATGACTCTCGAAACTTCCTACAAGTGGACACAGATATGAATAGAAATTGGAAATTAGGTGACATCACCCAAAGAGCCGTGGACCGCAGAGCCCTTTGTCACGAGACCGGTGTGTCTGTGGGTGATTTGGTGATAAAGGAAATTAGGTGATACTGTCCGAGGAGCCGTGGGCCGGAGTGTCCTTCGTTATTAAACCGGTGTGTCCAAGGGCAGTTGACGTTGGTTAGCATGGGGTTGGGGACCGTCAAGTCCTGGTCTTAATGACTGCTTCCTATGATTACCACTGTTTAACATATGCATACACATGTACGTTGAGTGTGGTATAAGTATTCGCGCGAGATACTGGCATATGGACTGGGGTGCGTGGAGTATCCCTACACTTGAGTACTTCTTGTTGGTTTGCACCTTGTCAAGTGCTGTGTACAAATGAGTTTTGCACCTTGTCTAGTGCTGTGTACGAAAGAGTTTTGCACCTTGTCTAGTGCTGTGTATAAATGAGCTTTGCACCTTGTTTAGTGTTTTTATGAAGGAATATGTCATGATTATTGACTCTTTGGAATGAGATCATTATTGTATCAAATGGGATACATATAGACTAGGTTTGAACCTAGTGGGAGTTGCTCCCTAGCGATGATCAATTGAGTACTTAGTGGAACTTGATCCTTGGTGAACTGTAGTTGAGTAAGGACTTCGGGACGAAGCCTTTTTAAGGGGGGTAGATGATAGATGATAAGTGTAAAACATATAGACTTATTAGGGTTTAATTACCTTATTAATTGCAACATTTTTAGTAATGTTTCTCACTTATCTAGGGTTTTTCCTTATTTATAATGTTATATTAACTGATGTATTTTATGTGTTAAAATGTGGGAAAATACCTAAAACATACTTATAATTATAGGGATTTAAACAAGGTCACGGATGAGCACACAACAGTGGGTGTGTCCGCCTAGGCAACCGCCTATATATGGGCGGACAACACTCAGGGCAACCGCCTATTAAAGGGGCGGACATGAAGGAGGACGTGAGAGAATGAGTTAACTTGCATGCAACCGCCTCTACATCCCATGCAACCGCCTAAAGTTGGGCGGACAAAGAAGAGGCAACCGCCTATGTATGGGGAGGACGTGAGAGGCGGTTGTGAATAAAATCCCGACAGTTTCTTCTTCGCCCCGTCGTCGTCTGCAACTTGCCTCCGTCTGCAACTCGTACATTATATCTACTCCGCACCGCCGTTTGTTCCTGTCCCCCTGCAATAATGAAGCAATCAGTGAGGTTTCAATCAACGAGCTCAATCAACGAGCTGCTCTTCTGCTGATTCTTCTTCTCTATAAATACAACGCTTAGCTTACCTTACCCAGTGTCCTTGCAGAGGTTCTGTCCGTAGTTCCTCTGCAGTTCCAATTCACACCTTCATTCCATCTCCGTATCACTTCACCTTCACTCACTCGTTCATCTTCTTCTCTAATCTCCCGCTTCTCCATTTGTTTTCTTTTCATCTCATTAAGTTCACCTCTAGTCTTACGTATTTATTTAGCAGATCACTAATAAATATGTTGGGCTAGTTTATGTATATTCTGGGAATAATTATTATGTTTCTGTATTATTATGCAATATGTTTTACTGGTTTTAATTCTAATAAATTCTGTTGCGCTTAATGGTTTCACGTATCTTTTTAATAAACCTCATGAATTTATTAAATGCTTTACCAGCCTATTTTGATCAGACCGGTGATAAATAGACAGGTTAATTAAGCCGTAAAACTGGAGAAAGCTTGATTATGATTTAATGAGTTATTACTTCCAGTTGCAAGAATAATTCCTCATATTAAACCGTCCGTTTATTTATAAATTGCTTGAACCATGATTTGAACCTTGCAATTTATAGTATTCGAGTTCTTTTGAGTTTATGATTTAAACCTTAAGATACTAAGAGGAATTTTGCCAAATAATTATAATTTAACCAGTAGACCTAGCATAAGAAAGCAGTTATTTTACTAATGTGAACCAGGATCCCGTTAGGTTTATTTGCTTACTTAGTTAATTTTATCACTGTTTTTATTTTTATTAAACAAGTCAATTAATCCCCCCTTTTAGTGACACGCTTAGGTACTATAATATGTACATTAGTCCCACGGTTCGATATCCGGTCGCTTACATCTTTACTATACTACCACGACCGGGATTTTGTTTGCAGCCCGATGTTTATTTTGAGTTTTAATTTCTTTTCTTTTATTATTTTATGTTAATTATACCCATATAATCACTCAGATCTTAAGCAGTCTGCAAATGGCGCCGTTGCCGGGGACTAGATTTATTCTAGTTCCTAAGCCCCGGATTATTCACCTGTTTAATTATAAAATATTCTGTTTTAATTTCGTTAATATTTTGTTCGTAATATATTGAATTCACTTAATTAATTAATTATAATATATTGTTTAATATTATGTCCATAATAATTGTTAATTATTCACTTTGTTAATATTAATTATTCTACTATAATTAATTTAATAAATTACTGATAATCTAACTTCGGACATTAAATTTCGGACAACTGACTTGGACAATTGGACATCTGACTATTAATTCCTTAATTTTATTAACATTTAATTCCATTGTCTCTAACATTTAATTTCCATTGTCTCTAACATTTAATTTCCATTGTCTCTAACATTTAATTTCCATTGTCCCTAACATTTAATTTATTGTAAATTAACTACTAACTTATAATTTATGTTATCTAATTACTAACTTATAATTTATGTCATTTTATCACTAACCCATTATTTTATTTCTTTAATATATTTGTTGCTGTATAAGCTAGGTTTAATCAAAAAAAAAAAACGGTACAGGGGGTTGTCCGTGTGACAACCGCCCCATACTCAGGCGGACACCACAAGGAACCGCCCCTCTGACCGCCTATCTATACGCGGACGTGACTGAGCATCGCGAAACACATGTCCGCCCAATTCACGAGCGGACGTCCAGGCGGACGTCCCTCTGTTTCGAAAAAAATAAACAGCGAAACACAGCGTTCCACTCAGCCCCGTTCTTCCCCAATTCCATTTCGAAATCGAGCAAACTCGAGCCCAGCGAAGAACACAGAGCTGCGCGAATCGCCCTTCCCATTCAGATCAACACAACTCCTTCGTTTCTTCACCAAATCTTGCAAGGTTAGTACCAAAATGCTCGTTTTTCAATCCTTAACATTTCTATAGCTTCAAATCTGTAAATGGTAGACCACACTAGGAGAAATTCGCAGCTGAAGTTTCGAATCCCTAATTCCTGAATTTCGAAAATTTCGAACTCTAATCTATAAATTTGTGTCGAATTCGTCCTATATTAATCATAATCTACATTACAAGATTGAATATTCACTCACTACACTTAGATTAGGTGTTTATGTGAATTCTAAATTCTAAATGTTGAAGCTAGTTACGAGAATTTAGGGTATGAACTAGCATTTTTCAGTTTAATTTAGCCTCGTTTATTATACCGAATGAATATTATGATTATAGGTTGCTAGTTATAGGGTTTGTTAACGGTATTCGAAAACCTTGAATCTGGCTGAATTTTGTGGAGAATCGAAGAATTTTAGGGGAAACTCTGTCGAATTTTTGACAGGATTAAACTGTTAATTTTTATTTTGTTTGTGTTTATTTTACTTGTTTTTCTAGTTTTCTATTTTTGTTATAATTATAAAAATGTTTATGTCCAAATTAATGCCTTGGTAATAATATTCATGTTGCTATTAATATTAATTTTTATTTTGTTTTGTTTAATAATATTTGTTAGGTTTTAATGTTGATGTTGTTTGTTTTTCTTGTTTTTCTTATTTATTTAATTTTTGTTAATTTCAATTTTGTCGTTATTTACTTATTTTCGTGATTTTTAATTTGTTATATTTTTGTTGATTTATATGTTGCTATTACTTTGTTTGATTTTTATTTTTTATTATTTGCTGTGTTTTAATTGATTAGTGTTGATTGTTATTATGTTATTTTTAATCTGTTTAATATTAAATATTAATTGTTATGCTGTTTACCTTAAATTCAAAATATATTAGTATGCCTCCTCGCATGCGTGGTGGTCGATTTGGTTCTGAATCTACTAGGGGCAACTGCCCCGGGGCATCGTCTTCATCTGCTCCTTTTCGTCATCCGGATCTTCGGGATGACGGGTTTATTTCGGAAGAAGCCCGAGCCTGGTACGATCTAGGCAAGGACTTCATTATGGAGAGGAGATATGCTCCTGAAGTGATAGAGGCTGCGGGGGTGGATACCCTTTTTGACAGACTAGGACTTAAGACGGTCCTAAAGATAGGTGCTGGGATCTTCTGTGAGGACCTTGTGAGAGAGTTTTATGCGAACGCCCGGGCGGGCGAGCAGAGCATTACCTCTTACGTGCGTCATCACCCTGTGGAGATCACACCTGCTACATTCACCTCTATCTTTCAGATTCCAGTTGGTCCTGACGAGCACCGGGGATTCACAGAGGAGCACATGCATATGTCTAAGACCCGGTGGCTTCAGGATGTCGGTCGGAGGATCCGACATCGAGGGGAGGAGGACAAGGAAGTCCTCCCTATCGCGAGCTTCCCTACATTGCAGCAGAGGTTTCTCTTGGACGTCATAGGCCATCAGATTCGCCCCTCTGCAGCTCACGATGCTTCTGACGAGGACTGCGCTTTACTCGACTATTTCCTCGGTCCTTTTCCACCTCCTCAGCGCCTCTCTTTCGGCCACATCATGTTTGGCCAGCTCCACAAGGTGGTGTCCTATCTGAGGACAAAGAAGAAGAAAATCACTCCCATTTCCCTTCTCCATCTGGTACTGCCTTGTCACTCACCTCCCACAGCAGGCCACACATGGTGTAGAGCTCGGACAGGAGGGCACCCGGTCACGCTGCAGACTGTGCGGCGTTGGGGCTTTACACGCCTAGACGATGGTACTTGGGAGAGGGGTAGCGCTGCCCGGTCTTCCACTGCATCATCCACAGCAGCGGGACCCTCTACGGGGGCTACACCTTCTACTGAGGAGCCCTACGTACCTACTACTGATGTCATGCAGACCCCGGCTCCTGTACCGTATTCGACAGATCTACAGAGTCAGTTCCAGGCATTCCATCAGCGCTTCGAGAGCTTTGAGCAGACTCAGCAGAGGATGATGGGCTGAGCAGTCACGGGTGTCGCAGCGCTTGGATCAGAGTGAGGGCTTGTATTCACGGGTGATAGAGCGTTTAGACCAGGGCGACAGGTTACATGCACAGACCGCTGAGCTCCTAGCGCGTCTCCTCGCTCAGACAGGCCAGGGACCTGCACAGCCTCCACCACCACCGCAGTGATTTTAGTTTATTTCTTTCTATTTTATTGTATTTTGTTTTGTTATGTTATGTACTAACATTTTGTAGACTATTACCATTTATACCTTCAAACTTCTGGAAGGTAACAGTTTGGTTTACTTTATGTTTTTATTTTATGAATTATTATTTATGGTTTGCCTTTTTATTTTCTTTTGGTGCCATTTGAGTTCTGCTGGCTATATATGATTTTCTTTTCAGAATAAATTCTATATCCAACATATAGCTGAACTCGCCTAGGAAGCAATCTCAGTTGCTCTAGGAAAACGATATCTTCGGTTGAACACGTGCGCAAACTTAAGTGTGAGGAACGTCTCACCCCTACCAAAGCTTTAAGTGTGAGGAAGGACACCTTCCTCAATCTACGATCCAAGGAGGGAGTTCCAGTTCTTCTTTTTATTATTGTTCAATCTATATCAATTTAATCCTTATTTGGCTTGTCATATTTTGAAGATCCTTTTCTTGAATATAATTCTGAACAATGAGGACATTGTTCCTTTTAAGTGTGAGTGAAGAGTTATTAGAGAGAGACCTTTTCCTGAAAATATGACAGCTTCGTTCGATAATGCCACACTCACTTTTGCTACTCTAAACTGCCTATAAAAAAAAATTGAAAAATGAGTTAATAATAATGTAAAATGTAGAAGTGTATGAAATTATGTCAAGTGACAACTGAAAGGTATTTTATTTAAAGGAGTTTGTATAAAATTATTTTCCTTCAAAATACTCTATTTCCACCCAAATATGATAGATCTGCTAATTGTAGAAATCAATTAGTCTAGCTTGGGATTATGGGATATGTGGAGAGTTGGGAGAAGGAAGGAAAAAGGATAAAGACAAGGTACTCCACTGTTTATGAATTTTTTCTAGACCAAAAACAGGCCTCGTCTATCTGGTTATTAAGTTCTTTGGGGTGCTTTATCACCTATCTACCTAAGGTCTCGTGACCTGGGATAGAGAGACCAAACACCGTTACAAGGATAGAGAGAAAAGTCTGGGGTACAGAAAAATAATGCAACTCAAAAAAAATTGGATGTTATGCTTTTACAATTTTTGCATTCAAAAAAAATGATAATAAATTGCAATAAATATTCATGAACATGAGTATGTGGTGTTGAAAGGTATTGCGGAATAAGGCATTACTTCACACCCCTTGTCATCCTGGGTTAGAGAATTGAAATTGGTTGGTGATCCCAGGTTAATCTAACTTGTTTTCTGCAGTCTAGTTTATCTACGCTTTTATTAAATTGTTCTTCTTCACTGTTTATAAAAACCTACTTCTAGGGGCAGAATTATTCTTTCAATTGTCACCTTGTCTAAATTCCCTTCTACACTTATTTAATCTTATTTTATTATTTGGCTTAGAGATAATTATATTCCTTATTTGCTTGAGGACAAGCAAAAGTCAAGTGTGAGGAAGTTAGGAAGAGTTATTAGAGAGAGACCTTTTCCTGAAAATATGACAGCTTCGTTCGATAATGCCACACTCACTTTTTGCTACTCTAAACTGCCTATAAAAAAAATTGAAAAATGAGTTAAATAATTGTAGAAGTGTATGAAATTATGTCAAGTGACAACTGAAAGTGTAGTTTATTTAAAGGAGTTTGTATAAAATTATTTTCCTTCAAAATACTCTATTTCCACCCAAAATATGATAGATCTGCTAATTGTAGAAATCAATTTAGTTTAGCTTGGGATTATGGGAATATGTGGAGAGTTAAGGAAGGAAAAGGATAAAGACAAGGTACTCCACTGTTTATGAATTTTTTCTAGACCAAAAACAGGCCTCGTCTATCTGGTTATTAAGTTCTTTGGGGTGCTTTATCACCTATCTACCTAAGGTCTCGTGACCTGGGATAGAAGACCCAACACCGTTACAAGGATAGAGAGAAAAGTCTGGGGTACAGAAAAATAATGCAACTCAAAAAAAATTGGATGTTATGCTTTTACAATTTTTGCATTCAAAAAAAATGATAATAAATTGCAATAAATATTCATGAACATGAGTATGTGGTTGTTGAAAGGTATTGCGGAATAAGGCATTACTTCACACCCCTTGTCATCCTGGGTTAGAGAATTGAATTGGTTGGTGATCCCAGGTTAATCTAACTTGTTTTCTGCAGTCTAGTTATCTACGCTTTTATTAAATTGTTCTTCTTCACTGTTTATAAAAACCTACTTCTAGGGGCAGGCAGAATTATTCTTTCAATTGTCACCTTGTCTAAATTCCCTTCTACACTTATTTAATCTTATTTTATTATTTTGGCTTAGAGATAATTATATTCCTTATTTGCTTGAGGACAAGCAAAAGTCAAGTGTGAGGAAGTTTGATAAGTGTAAAACATATAGACTTATTAGGGTTTAATTACCTTATTAATTGCAACATTTTAGTAATGTTTCTCCTTCTCTAGGGTTTTTCCTATATTTATAATGTTATATTAACTGATGTATTTTATGTGTTAAAATGGGAAAATACCTAAAACATACTTATATTATAATAGGGATTTAAACAAGGTCACGGATGAGCACACAACAGTGGTGTGTCCGCCTAGGCAACCGCCTATATATGGGCGGACAACACTCAGGGCAACCGCCTATTAAAGGGGCGGACATGAAGGAGGACGTGTGAGAGAATGAGTTAACTTGCATGCAACCGCCTCTACATCCCATGCAACCGCCTAAAGTTGGGCGGACAAAAGAAGAGGCAACCGCCTATGTATGGGGAGGACGTGAGAGGCGGTTGTGAATAAAATCCCGACAGTTTCTTCTTCGCCCCGTCGTCGTCTGCAACTTGCCTCCGTCTGCAACTCGTACATATCTATCTACTCCGCACCGCCGTTTGTTCCTGTCCCCCTGCAATAAATGAAGCAATCAGTGAGGTTTCAATCAACGAGCTCAATCAACGAGCTGCTCTTCTGCTGATTCTTCTTCCTCTATAAATACAACGCTTAGCTTACCTTACCCAGTGTCCTTGCAGAGGTTCTGTCCGTAGTTCCTCTGCAGTTCCAATTCACACCTTCATTCCATCTCCGTATCACTTCACCTTCACTCACTCGTTCATCTTCTTCTCTAATCTCCCGCTTCTCCATTTGTTTCTTTTCATCTCATTAAGTTCACCTCTAGTCTTACGTATTTATTTAGCAGATCACTAATAAATATGTTGGGCTAGTTTATGTATATTCTGGGAATAATTATTATGTTTCTGTATTAATTATGCAATATGTTTTACTGGTTTTAATTCTAATAAATTCTGTTGCGCTTAATGGTTTCACGTATCTTTTTAATAAACCTCATGAATTTATTAAAATGCTTTACCAGCCTATTTTGATCAGACCGGTGATAAATAGACAGGTTAATTAAGCCGTAAAACTGGAGAAAGCTTGATTATGATTTAATGAGTTATTACTTCCAGTTGCAAGAATAATTCCTCATATTTAAACCGTCCGTTTATTTATAAATTGCTTGAACCATGATTTGAACCTTGCAATTTATAGTATTCGAGTTCTTTTGAGTTTATGATTTAAACCTTAAGATACTAAGAGGAATTTTGCCAAATAATTATAATTTAACCAGTAGACCTAGCATAAGAAAGCAGTTATTTTACTAATGTGAACCAGGATCCCGTTAGGTTTATTTGCTTACTTAGTTAATTTTATCACTGTTTTTATTTTTATTAAACAAGTCAATTAATCCCCCCTTTTAGTGACACGCTTAGGTACTATAATATGTACATTAGTCCCACGGTTCGATATCCGGTCGCTTACATCTTTACTATACTACCACGACCGGGATTTTGTTTGCAGCCCGATGTTTATTTGAGTTTTAATTTCTTTTCTTTTATTATTTTATGTTAATTATACCCATATAATCACTCAGATCTTAAGCAGTCTGCAGTAGACTGAAATACCCCTAACCTTAAAAACTCAATTAAATGTTATACAAATGATTAAAGATGGTTATTAAACATCTTAACACTATTGGGGAACAATCTAAAAGATCTCAACAAGGCAAAAACATGCCTTAAGATCGGTAAGGCCAAATATGAGCTTTAAAGTACCATAAAGATTGTATGACCTCAAAAAGGATCCAAAGTGGATCCTAAACATTATAATGAAGTAAGGAATACAACAAAACTATTCTCAAAGAAAACTAAGCTCAGAAACATACGTTGACACAAAACGTGCCCTGAAATCACCTTAAAGCACGTTTTGTCTATGAGCTCTAAGATAATGACTTTTTGTCATTTTAAAGACATGGGTACATCATTTAAAACATTTATTGGACATGATAGACTATATTTGAAAGTCTAAATCCAAGTTTGAAAATTAAAATCCAAAACTGACAGTTTATTGTGAATAGTACCCAAATAGTGCCATTTTTAAGCACATTTGTCAAGTTGACCTTTGGTCAACAAATTAGCCAGCATGTATAAGGGGTGTCGGCAGCATTAAAGGGAGGGAGGACAGCACACTCATGCACTCATTCAGTTTGGACAGCTAAGGCAATGAGTCACCTAGTACTATTCATTATTTATGGTTTTATGCCTTTAAACACCAAATTTGACTCTCTCTTGCCTCTTGCTCCATTCCAAACGTGGAGTCTGAGTTCTTGAACTCTCCCAAGCTGTGTTATTCAGTTAGGAAGGCAATTCAATCCAATAAGCTCCTAAGGTAATGATTTAAGGTCATTTTTAGTCATTTTTAGCCCTTTTTCTTCATCCTTTGGTTACCAACACTTGGATTTCGTGGCTTATCTTTTCCTATGGCTTATTCCCAGTATTATAAGGTTAGAACAAGAGCTAATCTCGAATGAACTCAGTTTGAGGGCCAAGGAACTTCAAATCTTCATTTTAAGGTAAAAATGTGCTTTAAGCTCATAACTTTTGATTCCCTTCGAGTTTAGCTGTGAAACTTTGGTCATAGCCTCATTTGCTTCTCCTTTTCATGTTGGATCTGTTGGTTAGCCATTTGGAGCAAGGGTGGCCGAGATCCAAAGGAAATACCCTCTTTTTGGGCATTTTTCCAAGGTAAAACCTATTACCACAGCAGCTTGTTGTTGTCTAAGTGTTCCTTATGTTTATATAGTGAATTTAACACCTTGTGGTGTGTCTAAACCAGGCCGAAATCTTAAGGAACCTTCCAAGCATTTTTAAGGTGAATTTTGCCTTAAATCTTACATTAATTGTTTTTATGGTTAAGCTCAAGCTTGGAGTATAACCATATCTTGTTTTGATGTATTAAACA
Organism: Limonium bicolor; assembly: GCA_023374045.1. NCBI lineage: Eukaryota > Viridiplantae > Streptophyta > Magnoliopsida > Caryophyllales > Plumbaginaceae > Limonium > Limonium bicolor. The sequence goes on from CM041779.1 coordinate 93,101,219, forward strand.
TGTCTAAATGATGTGGTGAATTTTCCTTCAAGCTGCCGTGTACTTACAAGGATAAATCAAGGTATAAACACCTTAAACTTATGATTTTATGTAATTCTTAGCATATATAAATATGTGCCGAGAGTGTTATTAATATAGGGTTATTTATAACCTAAGAATGGTAAAAAATGACTAAGATATATTAAGCTAGTCATTTAAGTGATTAATTAACATAATGGTCAAATTATGACATTATGTGGAAAAATAATTAAGCTATGTGAGGTTGTGTGCTTATGTTAAATTGTTGAGCAATTTATGTGTAATTTTATGCTACAAAGCAAAGTTGTAATAAGGCCATGTCATTAGGCCATTTAATTTAAGTTAAAGCTTATTTAGTTAAGTTTATGCTTATATAATTAAGTTTGGGGCCAAACGGTAATTACTAGCTAAATATTAAGCTGTGGGCTTAATTTAGAGAAACTTAGGGTTTTTAAATGAATTTAATTAAATTACAACATTTTATAAAGTTTTGTGTCAAAATTGTAAAAATAGAAAACTATAGGTTAAGTAATGTAATTACCGAAAGGTTGGGGTCCAATGGGGTATTAGATGTCAAAGTGACTATATAGGAGACTTTGACAAAGTTTGGAGAATTTAAGGAATTAAAATACTACCTTATAATAAGATAGTTATTAAGTTGTAAAAGATTTATTATTTATTTGGGGTGATATTGTAATTTCCGAAAAACTAGGGGTACTAAATGGAGTTTAGTACAAACCTTAGATTATTAGGAATTTTTAGAAGTTGATTTGGGTAAATTTGGAGTTTATATGAATTATCTAGGTATAATATAAGATATTTCATAACATTGTTACAAATGGGTAACAAATGTGGTTAAACCGAGATTTAGAGAAAGTATAAGGTTAATAATGGTATTTATAACCTTTTGGTATAGTTTGGTAATTTTGGAATTTTATATAAGGTTTTATGAAGATATATGTATAATATATAGTTTTGGTGATATTAGAAACTATATGTTATAAGATGGGGTAAATTGGTGTATATAGAAAGTTAAGTGGTGGAAATCAAATTTAAATAGACCATGGGGTCTGTTCGGTATTTTGGAGAAAATATAACCATAGGTTATAATTTTATTAAGGGATAAGGATTATAAATATAAGGTATATATTATAAGTGTAACAATGGAATATATTTGGGGTTGATTTGTAAATTATGGAAATATAGTGGAGAATAGTAAAATACCGAGAGTTTAAGTGCTGTTTGGTATTTTATAACAATATATAACTATAGGTTATAATTGTTTTAATGACATAAATGTCAAAATATATGTTATATAACTATAATATAACATTATATAAATTATGTGGTGGATTTTGTAAATATTTGAGAATTATAGGTGCTGTTCGAAAATAATACTATTTTTGAATGAAATTTATAATATGGTTTTAATGTTATAAGAGCTAAACATTTATAATATAAGGGGTATTCATTAAAAAGGAATGAATATATATTATAATGGCTTACCATATAATAAATAGTCCTATAATGCGTATATATGAATAAATATGTTATTTTGTGAAAAATATAATATAGTTCAATAACTATATATTACCATGATTTTTAAGATATAAGGTAAAGGGAAAAGAATTATAACATTAGTTATGGAATTCTAATGTTAGGAGTATACATGAAATAATAAGGATTTATTTAGTTCATGGTATTTTATATACGAATTATACTCCATTAAACTTGGAAAGACAAACCTTAGAAAAATAAATAACTAAGGTGATGTGTATAATACATGGTAAAGAATTATACATGCAATAGAAATAAACTATACAATATACAAGGGTATATTAAGTTACATGCGATAAAAAGTTCAAAACGTTAAGTATATTATTATACGAGAGGAAACTACGCATGTAATGTAACGTTTTTCCTACCCTGAGTTAAACTGAAAACCCGTCAAACATTGACAGTTAATATACGGGGGATTAACAGGGATAGATTAATAACGGTACGGGGTGCCGTAGTGTATTGTTTATATGAGATGCTGATGCATAGTGTGATGCATATTAATAGATTGTTAGAGGCGTCTCGAGGATCTCCAGAGAATTAGCTTTTCATACTCCACCGTAATACAATCCGGGAACGGTATGTTATTTATGTGGCTTTGATTGTCTCTGAGGATTTCCTCAGTTCAGACATTGTGTGAAATCTGTGATAAGATTGAATGTCTGCTTGTGTGAATTAATATACTTGAGTTGTATATTATGCTGCTTATTATTATTACTGTTGAACGATAACAGTACAGTTCGTATATATGAACATATTATAAAACGAACTAGCGGCATTGATGCTATCTTATATGTGTAATATAAGGAACGTAAGTAAAACGTTGTACATTAAATAATAAGATATATATATTATTCTGAGACTTATATACGGAGCATTGGCCTCTTTTAAACGCCGCTCTTGTATCTAACACTGGATCCCGAGTTGACATACTCTGGATTGGACTAACGACCTTAGTCTACTGTGTTAGAAAAGAAAAATAGTGGAACAAATGCGATGGTATAGATTAGTTTATCAAGGGATGTGGCTCTTGTTGTGAACTGTGATCCATTAACGATACTAGGATACTGTGTGGTAACCGTAAGTATCTGGATAAATTTCCAACGGACTATAGATGGTTCGTAGGTCGGAGACTCTACCGCTGGAGTGGCTACTGCCGTGTGTGACCCGCCATAGGCGATAGGTAACTTAGAGACACGTCGTTCTAACGAGACGTTGTCATCAGGCGTGACTGAACAATTACGGACGACTATATTAGTTCGTACATTAGGCGAACACTATTTGGGCTTGCATGCCAACGACGGGAGTTCATACTTGTTTATAGTTCTCGTTGTTTCGCCTTGTTGTTCATTGGTTGTGCTTTGTGGATATGTGTGGTATGTTGGTAATGTTGATTAAATGAGTCTTTGTACTTATATCTATGTTGCGAATTGAACGGTTCGAGTCGCTGTGCTCGTGTGTGGATTATGGTGGATTGTTTGGTCGAATGAGTCGACGTACTCAACTATGAATATTATGTGTTGTTGGATAGAGTCTATGTACTCATAAAAGCGTTGTAACGCTATCAGTGTATATTGAGATGCGATGTGTGAAGCCGGGGGCTTTTTACTATTTGAGTTACTGCAATATATATTGTTGCTTTACAGTTATTATATAAAACTATCTGCATGAAAATGAATTGCATGCTCTCGACCAATTAATTGAGGGTCTGAGGGGGCATGACGGTCATGTAGTAACATACTCAGCAGGGGCTGATTCCATACCACAAACAAACTTTTTGCAGGTATGCAGCTTCCGGTGTCGACAAAGAGAGTGACGCGCTGGGTAGTTTGATTACAGTTATTTAAACATGCACTGTTGCATTTTGATAAGAACCTAGAAAAGTGTATAGGATTTGGATACTTAGAATGCTCACTGTGAATGTATTTTATATTGGTTTGGGAAGTTTAGATCTATCTTTTTGTCACTGTGGGAAAATGTTTCGTATTTAAGAATGTATCAGTAAGCACGTTATTACTCGTATGGGTGAGTAAGAACGGTAACACCAGTAGTACGATTGTTGAGTTTACCGCTGCGATTTCATCATTAATTAAGTTGATTAGGAGCCGAATAAAGTAGGGGTGTTACATATGCTGTGGCTATGGTGGGGTTGGGGTTGGAGGATTCCGTTTCCGATTGGTGTGATAGTTCTTCTGACCAGTATTCTATGATCCCCACATTATATGTCAATCCTTCCACATCCACCATAACTTCCTCATTATGATCGACATCTTCTTGGTCTCTATAGTTGCATGAGCCTCAACGAATTTTGGTAAATGATTCATATTGCTGGAAATTGCTGTGATCTTACCAAGATGATTAGTTACTACATGGATAGCACTTTCAGACCAAGCTTGTAGGGGCAATCCTCGAATTGCTATGCTAGTGGTGCGGTTTGTAAGATGATCTACATTTCGCCACGCTTTCTTGTCCCATCTTACTTCTTCTCCCATGTTTGATTGTAAGAATTCTTCCGCTTCGTCGTGAGTCTTAAAGATAATGGTGTATTTGGATGGAGACAGGCACGTGATTGATTCCAAGTTTAGTTTCCAACTTGATATTAGGTGTTCCAACTTTTCTAGATTTAGTCGGAATGGAGAAGAGATCACCACGCCCCGGAGCAGCTTCTCTTTCGTAGACAACGGTGACTCCAAGCTGATGAATCCTTGGGAGGCATAATCTTGGTTGGGAGGAGAGCTGTTGTGCAGTGTACTTCCACCTGGAGGAGCAGTGGGTCGCTGCTGGGGAGAGTTAGAGCGTTGCGATTTCGGCATCCATCTTTGGTGGCTGATTCCTTGGCCAGGTTTTCGATCAAAGGTTGTTTGAGTTTTTAGCTTGAAACCATCCACAGTCTTGCCATTTGTCTCCTGTATCGCCTGGTCGGCGGCAGATTTTAGCCTGTATTCAACGAACCCATACCTGGATTTCGTCCGTATTCTCGGAGCTTTGGGAAAACGAATACCGACAATCTGCCCATATTGTCAAAAATCTTCCAGATGGTACCGGACCTACTTGATGGGTTGATGTTATCTATAAATATGGTGGCTCCAGGGGTGGGTTTCCTCTCCAGATTAATAAAGACAGTATCCATGGATGAGTAAGCGAGAGGTTTGAATTAATGGAGTGGGTGTTTTGTGGTGATTAAGGAATGCTAGAGGGGTAGCGGAGAAGCGGACGGAGATGCTGGGTATTTTTGGTGGTGCTGGCTTGGTGGTGCGGCTAGTGGAGGAGGAGTCGCCATAGCGGCAGGCTGGGTTACGAAGATTTAGAGGGGGGTTAGGAGAGCGGAGAGAGAGTTTCTTCATTTTTCAACAAAAGGTAGAAGGAGAACGAGAGGAGAAGGGATGGGATGTCTGATGATGCTAGGCTTGAATGAGAAAGGTGGGAAGAAAAGAAAAAGAATGTTGGCGTACGTATGTAAGGGAGCAGCACTTATGTATGTTGCATTCGTTTGTAGCATGGGGAAATATGAGGAAAATGAGGAATATTAGAGAAGGTAGTCTATGTGTACTTGCATGTACTTGAATATTTGTTTATTTATCTAATTGTTTTTTTGTATCTTTTTCCCATCAGACATGCAGCTGGCAAGGAGAAAATGAGGGGAGTTTGAATTTTTCAACTCTTAATATTGTAACATGTGAGTTGTACACATGTGACTATAGTTATGTGTTAACTAGTGACTTATGGTATTTCTTGTTTTAATGTATTTATATGAGTATATATTGTGTCTATGATTTATTTAGACTATATAAAATTATTCATATAGTTTAATGTGTACTATTTGTGATATTAAATACATACACTAATATGTTACATGTAGTATTAGTTATAGGAGTTAATTTCTCCTTAATAATTCTCTCTTTAATTAGAGATTTAATGTATGGTTTAATGTCCATTTATAATGAGTATTACTCATTAGGTGGATAGTAATTGATTATCCTCTTTATTTTTAATTAATTCCTTATTAATTAAGGTAATAATTATTTGGGGCATTTCATTATTTATCCACGATGTTTATAAACATCTCCACTAATAATTAGAAACATGTACATAACCCTCTATAATCGTTTCCATCACTATTATAAAAAAGATGACACTAACTATTGTATACATCTTTCCTTTTGGCCGTTTATATCGAATCATTGAGTATGAGAATGTTTTATTAACATTTTTCAGTTTATAAAGCTTGGATGGTTAATAAACCAAAAGGTTGTAAACGTTTTGAACACGATAAATCGAGTTTTTGGAGTCGAGTTTACTTATTCATTAAGTTTTAGTTTCTATGTATGCACAATAATATATAATCTGAAAGGATATTTTAACATTCAATATTTTTTTAAAACATTATACATCCCTTTTTGAATTTAAAAAATATAAAATTAGTTTAGTATTATTTATATTAATAATTGTTTTAAAAAATTATTCGGCTGATTAATTCATGTATGCATATATATAGTCATGTAAAGGCTCTATATAATTGATTATTTTGTACTATTTATAACTAAATATATTGTTAAAATATTGTAAAAGGAAAAAAATAAAAAAAAAATATCAACGCACCACATGCTTACAAGCTAGTTGATGTGAATGTTTTTATAATTTTTAAAACAATATTACAGTAGAGGATGTGTGGTACGTGGTAATGAACTTGATTTCAACTCACCTCCAGGCTCCAACCTACTATATATATTTTAAAAAAAAAAAATATGTTCCGTGATTCCGTCCAGGAAGCGACGTTTGTAATCCTCCCCGCCTGACCACAAATAACGCTCCGACGCTCAGTCGTGTTTTCACTTCGCACAGTCGGAAAATGATCATTTTGCCCCTGCTTTAATATCTTTCAGAAATTACTATATTTACCCACAATTTGTGACATATTACGAGGTGACCCCAATTTCATTACGCACAGTCAGAATTCCAATACGCTCAGTCAGAAAATGACCAATTTAGGGACTAATGTAGGCAAAATTTATTAAAAGCGGTTCGAAAAAAGCAAAGAATGATTTCGAAGTACTACTATATAGGTAAAAAAAATATCATAAAAAATATCAGCAAAGTATACCATGACAAAGTAGACGAAAATACGAACGCGTCGGTGCAAACGGATCGAAAAACGGAGCTATATAACGAAGAAGATATGGCAATTTAAGACCGGAACTCGGCGCCGGTAAAGCGTGACGCACGCGCCGCGCGCCGTCTTCTTTACCGGCGCCGGCGCCGGTCCTTCCTTACCGGCGCTGGCGCCGAGTTCCTGTCTTAAAATTGTCATATCTTCTTCGTTATAGCTCCGTTTTTCGATCCGTTTACGCCGACGCGTTCGTCTTTTCGTCTACTTTGTCATGGTATACTTTTCTGATAATTTTTATGATATATGTATTATTTCTTCTTAAGCACAATATTAACTATCATCGACGTCTTGTTCGAAATTGCCTATCAACCACTAATTACATGTCCGTTGAAGAAGAATCTATTTGAAATTCATTGAAATTTCTATCATTTTCACCCATTTCACGTCCATTGACGAAGAATCTATTTGAAATTATCAAATTTCCTATCAATATTAACTATCATTATCGACATTAACTATCATTGACTTCTTATTCGATAGTAAAACGAAGCAGGGCTGAGGCGGACCGTAGGGAACACAATGCACACTACAGGGCTAGTACGAGGAGACGACGTCCCCGACTTGATTAGTGCAAACACACACTTGATTAGTGCAAACACATTTGGATTTCATGTACTGGTAGTCAACAGATTGTTAATTGTTCTGGGATTTAAAATGATGCGTGTGTCGAATAAGTTGTAACATTATGAGAAATGACGAGCGAACAATGTTGTTTGAAAATGAAACTCCGAAATAGAATCGCTTTTGAAGTCCTGAAAATATGTTACAAAGATGTATATATTTTCACTTGTTATAAAAAAAACATTTTAGGAGCAATCTCCGACGACAAACCGATCTCGCTTTTGAAGTATTGAAAATATGCTTCAAAGATGTATACAATTTCATTTGTCAAAAAAACATCTTTTGAGCAATCTCCGACGACAAACCGATCTCGTTGTTCTTAAAAGAATTCACTAAATAGAATCCACGAGAATCATGATACACTAAAGGGCTAACGCACCCACAATTAGGATTTTCGTGTTAGTCATTTGAATTGTTAATTGTTCTGGGATTTAAATGATGCGTGTGTCGAATAAGTTGTACCATTTACCCTCCAATTAGGGTTTTCATTTTAGTCATTTAAGGATTGTGGAATGCATTTCGGGCATCAGTTGTCGAAGTATGTAATTCCGAAGTAGAATCGCTTTTGAAGTCCTGAAAATATGTTTCAAAGATAACAATTAAATGTCTTGAAAAAAGACATTTTTTGAGCAATCTCCGACGACAAACCGATCTCGTTGTTCTTAAAAGAATTCACTAAATAGAATCCACGAGAATCATGATACACTAAAGGGCTAACGCACCCATAATTAGCACTAAAACCTAGACTAATTCCTAACACCATTGTTCATCCTCTCACTTCTCCTGTCAAAATGTATCAGATTTCTTCTTTTCCTCTAACATGTACCCCCCAATTAGGGTTTTCGTGTTAGTCATTTGAATTGTTAATTGTTCTGGGATTTAAAATGATGCGTGTGTCGAATAAGTTGTACCATTTACCCTCCAATTAGGGTTTTCATGTTAGTCATTTGAGGATTGTGGAATGCATTTCGGGCATCAGTTGTCGAAATGAATTAATTAGTGGAATCGGTGGAAATGATAGACAATGTTAGTGTATATGGAAAATCCCTGCTGTTTAAAACTAAAAAATACATTTACTACACACTTTGAAGTCTTGATCTTCTTTAGTCTTTTCCTCATCGCTCTTGCAGTCTCTAGTAGAGATCGCAATATGAAGTCGTTCATGTTTGTCGTCATCATTTACTTCACACTTTGAAGTCTTGATCTTCTTTAGTCTTTCCTCATCGCTCTTGCAGTCTAGTAGAAGATCGTCAATATGAAGTAGTTCATGTTTGTCGTCATCATTTACTGCACACTTTGAAGTCTTGATCTTCTTTAGTCTTTCCTCGTCGCCCTTGCAGTCTAGTAGAAGATCGTCAATATGAAGTAGTTCATGTTTGTCGTCATCATTTACTGCACACTTTGAAGTCTTGATCTTCTTTAGTCTTTCCTCATCGCTCTTGCAGTCTAGTAGAAGATTGTCAATATGAAGTAGTTCATGTTTGTCGTCATCATTTACTGCGCAACTTTGAAGTCTTGATCTTCTTTAGTCTTTCCTCATCGCTCTTGCAGTCTAGTAGAAGATCGTCAATATGAAGTAGTTCATGTTTGTCGTCATCATTTACTGCACACTTTGAAGTCTTGATCTTCTTTAGTCTTTCCTCATCGCTCTTGCAGTCTAGTAGAAGATCGTCATTATGAAGTAGTTCATGTTTGTCGTCATCATTATACTGCACACTTTGAAGTCTTGATCTTCTTTAGTCTTTCCTCATCGCTCTTGCAGTCTAGTAGAAGATCATCAATATGAAGTAGTTCATGTTTGTCGTCATCATTTACTGCACACTTTGAAGTCTTGATCTTCTTTAGTCTTTCCTCATCGCTCTTCTGCAGTCTAGTAGAAGATCGTCATATGAAGTAGTTCATGTTTGTCGTCATCATTTACTGCACACTTTGAAGTCTTGATCTTCTTTAGTCTTTCCTCATCGCTCTTGCAGTCTAGTAGAAGATCGTTGGTGGAAATGATAGAAAATTTCAATGAATTTCAAATAGATTCTTCTTCAACGGACATGTAATTAGTGGTTGATAGGCAATTTCGAACAAGACGTCGATGATAGTTAATGTTGTGCTTAAGAATAAATAATACATATATCATAAAATATCAGCAAAGTATACCATGACAAAGTAGACGAAAAGACGAACGCGTCGCGCAAACGGATCGAAAAACGGAGCTATAACGAAGAAGATATGACAATTTTAAGACCGGAACCCGGCGCATGCGCCGGTAAGGAAGGGCCGGCGCCGGCGCCGGTAAAGAAGACCGCGCGCGGGCGCGCGTCTCTCTTTACCGGCGTCTGCGCCGGGTTCCGGTCTTAAAATTGTCATATCTTCTTCGTTTAGCTCCGTTTTTCGATCCGTTTGCGCCGACGCGTTCGTCTTTTCGTCTACTTTGTCATGGTATACTTTGTTGAAATTTTTATGATATATTTTTTACTTATATAAGTACTTCGGAATCCTTCTTTTTTTTTTTTCGAACCGCTTTTAATAAATTTTGCCTACATTAGCCCCTAAATTGGTCATTTTCTGACTGAGCGTATTAGAATTCTGATGTGCGTAATGAAATTTGGGGTCACCTCGTAATATGTCACAAATTGTGGGTAATATAGTAATTTATGAAAGATATTAAAGCAAGGGCAAGATCGTAAAGTTTTTAAAAATTCCGACTGTGCGAAGTGAAAACACGACTAAACACGTACGAGTTCAGAAAATTTATAAGATAAACAATAACGGAGGGGAATTAATATAACCGTTTTAACTTTTTTGGAATCTGAAAGTTGACTTTAATTGGTCCCCTCACGAGAGAAGGTCTATTCAAATGTGTTGGTTACCAGGTCGTGCTTCGTATCATAATTGCCGTAAAAAAAATTGAGTCATAGCTAACGGGACTAAGTGCAGGCATAACAAACACAGATATCATCCTTTCTCTAATTAGCTGGCAACAGTATAATAATTACTTGTATAATATTTAAAGAAACCATTAGCTTTTCTGATGAAATTCGCTTGTATGGTGTATAATTCTTACCCACTTCATCAACTAGGGAAGGAAATTGAGTTCATTCCAAAAAATGTTGAAACAACAAATAGAAGGTTAAGTACGTTTCAACTAGTGCAGGGCACCACTCTAGAAGCTTCAAGTTCCCAAAATACTGAGAAGCTACAAGATACGCTTGGAAAATCCCTACTTGCCAAAGAAGGCTTTGTAGTTGGCTTAGTAGAAGATATCAAATATTGACATCCAAAATCTGTGAAGCTGAAAATAGTGAGTTATCTTTTGTGGTTGTTAGAATTAATGCTAAATCCATTGAGTTACTCTGGAAAGTTAATTGGTTTCGTCATCCAATTAATTCATTATTTATGAAGAGTTTCACAGAAGTTGAAGATGCATTAGTGGGACCATTTGTGCGGTGAAAATTAATGGCGTCTGAAGCATGTGAGTTTCTAACATTATGAAAAGAGTTATGAGGAAGTTAAATAAATAAGAAGTTTAGACTTCTGGCTTTCTAGATACCTGAGTGTTAGTTGTTTCTAGGTTTAATGGATGATGTTTATTAAGTTGTAACCGTTGTAACTTGTGAGCCATTATATAGCGGTTGTTACAAGGTTACGTTGGGATAAGTGAAAGATTTAGATCTAGCACTATAAATAAATCTAGTAACCCGTAGTTTTGGATCATCCCAACTTGTGGGGATCACATCCAGAGAGTCAAGGGTGGTTCTATGGGAACTCAAAGGGACTCGGGTAAAACACCAAGGAAACACGGGTTGATGAGTTGGTTGGTAATCCTCATGCAAACTTGTAATCCCCATCTTCATAATGAAAGTTGTTATATCTCCTCCCGTGGACGTAGGTCATGTTTGGATCGAACCACGTATATTCTTATGTCACTAGTTTATCATTATATTATCTTGTGATTTTTTCTTCTCAGTAACCATGTCGATCTCACCAAGATCGTGGGGAATGGGCCTGAAATCCTAACAGTGGCAATAGTCCGGATGGGTGGAGGGGGAAAACTACTCTCATGAAAAGGTATATAATCACCCTATGGTTATGAATCACTTTCATTAAGGGCATTAGTTATTGTATCTCAAGTATGGAGTGGCAGGTGGTTATTAATGGAGATTCTTCGACAATTGAAAGAAATCGAACCACAATCACCCAAGCCTGCACTTGTTGAGAAACTCCAAGAATTTTGAAAGACAAGAGGTATCTTATAGTCCTTGATGATATTTGGAATCAAGATGCATGAGATTATATCTCAGATGCATTTCCAAATGGTAATGGAAGCAAAATAGTACTAACAACTCGAAACACATATCTAATATCATCATCAATCTAGACGGTTCATGTACACCCCAACCGCTAATCCTGTGCTTACTGTCCAATCATCTCATTAATCAAAGTTACACGCAGCGGAATTACTACTTACTACGGAGGGTGAAACAATGCCGCTAACCGCCCATACAGCTAGCTAGGCTACTAATACTTACAGTGACGGTCTGATGAACATTTATACCGAGCTACTAGAAACATTACTTACTGAATACAAACATCTTTCACTTACATCAATGGATTACCGAGTATCTAAGAGTATTCAATTACATTCCAATTTCAACTTTCCAAAAGAATGAGTTTACTACCTTCTACTCTCATCTATACCAATCATAGGCCTTTCCCATATTCCCAAAAGGTGTACCCCATGGTACACCGGCTATCAAAAACTTACAGCCATGTACTACTTAGTACAACCATTCATAATTCAATCATAACATCCAAAAGAAGACAAGAAATAACTAAGTCTTCAACATCCTCCTCCATCACGAGTACCTGCATTCATAATAAAACGGTCCCCCTAGGGGGTCAGCTTACGCTGCGCATGAACTCCGCATATACCGCGTGCTAGCTAGGGCACGCCGACTACTTGACGTCCACTAACATGCGATTCATTACTTTCATTCATACATGCTCTTCATACGTCATACATGCATATACAATACAATATACATTTCAAGGCAACAATACAACAGTCCATACATCACTTACCTTCACAAGGTTAGCCAAATTATGCACCCGGGTTAATCGGAATGCTTTTACTCTTTTACTCATCACTTACTCTTACTTACGCTTACTTACTTTCCTTTACTTTCTTACTCATTCTTACTTACTTACTTTTAATCATGTTAAGTCGGTATGACCTCCGGCCCGGGGACTACACCGTCCCACCACCGGGATTTACTTGACTCACCAATCCGGGATGCTACCCATTTAAGGGGTTTGGGCCGCGGACCAGTTTAAGAGTCAGGAATCGGATCCAACCTCTTGTGTCTCCTCATCCTCATGCGTGGCCGAAACTATATCGGACTTCTACTCATCCAATTTAATTACCAATTTATTAAGTTAGATTGGTTAGCTTGTTAGGAATTAAATAGAAGTCCAATCACAATTAGTATTCGGTCACATATAATTCACCAAGCATACACACATTCATATCCATCCATACATTTCATGAATTATACAAACTATGGATAAAAAGGTAATATTCAACACAATACATCACTACATATACACAAGTAAGCAAATTAACTCCGATTCGTGCATTTATCTTATTTGGTGATCAATTAGCACCCAACACACAAATCAGAGTAACCAAGATAGCATACGGGGCATGAGGAATTCATACCGTTCACCGTTGTACGTGTTTCCGAACGTCCTCCGGTGTCACAGATCAAGTCCTATGATATACATAACATTACACAAGCGATCAGCTAAGATTAACCAACCTTACTTCGTTTCTTAAGTTTTTCCTGTTCATACTTATTAGTTCGAGGTTATACAAGTTCCTACATTTTACATACTTATAAATTTCTTACTTGTAAAATTTATTTTCTTTATTTACTTACTTCACATTCTTATCCTAGCTTGTTTATACTCCTAATGACTCTTATATATGATTACTTAAGTCTTAAGTAACCTATATAACCTTATCCAAACAATACCTTACGCCACTGCCCATTAAAATTTCTCTCGGGTGATACTGGGTGTTGGTCCGGGACATTGTCTAGGTCCTAAGTCCCGGACCTATGCATTTCTGAACTCTCGAATCAAATTCTGTTGTGGTCCGGGTCCTTGCATCAGGGTTAAGTCCCGGACCGTTTGTAGTTAACTCTCGTATTTGATTTTGTAAGGTGGTCCGGGTCCTTACCCCAGAGGTAAGTCCCCACCAGAAGTAATTGAAAAACTCACGGTTATGTCTACATGGTGGTCCGGGGCCTTAATGTAGGACCTAGGTCCCGGACCAACAATTGGTCTGTTGACAGAATTTTTCCCACGCTCTGTTTCATTCTCTTCTTCCTTTAATCACTCCCTATGGTTTCTAATGTTAATATTATGTGTTTAACTACTTACCCAAGTATCTAACTCACCTAAATTCATCACAAAAATCAATTCTCTCACCTACTGCTACCTCACCATTTTTCACTATTTCACTTATTTCCCTCTGTTGCAGTTCAACGAGTTGCTGCTACTGCTTCTGATTTATTTCATTCTCTTCTACAATGCTAACAGCTCCTAAGTGATGTAGTTTTCTCTCTAAATTTTGACATGGTATCCCCTAAAAACTTAAGGTTTCACCACACTAGTTTGTTCACTCATCAAAGAAAACACAACCTGTTCAACTACACATATATGCAGACGACAGTTCGTGCATATATATATATATATGCGCATCAGCTCTCATTATACAGCAGCAGTTTACTTATTTCTTTTTGACAGATTTCAACTCATCTACCCAACTAAAGTTAACAATACCATTATGTTCATCCGTTTATACGGTTACAGTGGTTTCCTTCCTTTGTTAAACAATATACATATACACACGCATTAGCACAAACCGAACAGAGGTAGTTTTTTACCTTGTTTGCTTCTGTTTTGTTTTTCTTCTTTCCTTTCCTTCTTTCTTCTGCTTTCTTTTCTTTCTCCACCGGTTACTTCACAAGTCTAACATCATAACCCACAGATTCAATACCAAGACTAACCTATCCTTACGTACGGTTAAATATAAGATTTAGGTTTAGAATTTCTTTTACCTCTCAAGAGTGCAAACAAAGCTTGGAGTGGTTCAAATACAAAGTTCCAACTCCACCAATGAATCCAATCGGCTGGAACAAAAGGGAGTAAACAAGGGTTTCATCTCAGATTTGTTTTGCCTTTGAGGCTAGAAAAAGATGAAGTTTTTGAGAATATTTTTACCTTACAAGAACAAGGAGAAGGAGGGCCTCCTAGTGGTAGTCTTGAAGCTCCAAATGGGGTATACCCACCGAAATGAAAATGCTCTTTTCTGGATTTTGAAAAGAGGGAATTGTTGCTCTTTATGAGGGATTACAATGGTGTAATTTTATGATTTTTGGACAAGTATTGAAGAAGTTACAAAGGAGAGAAGAGGGTATTTTGTGAAGGTTTTCTAGTTCTCCATGGCTTCGGTGGGAAGCAACCAGAGAAGGAAGAAAATCAGAGAGTGTGAGGAATAGGGGTTCACGTGAGAGAAGAGAGTGTGGGGTAGGAGAGAGAAAATGAGAGTAATAAAGTAATGTAAGTTTACTTTATTTCTTTTGTTTTTAGCTAATAAGAGAGGTGTGTGAGGGCCTTGGAATCGGCTAGCCCACAGACCCACTTGTGGGTTTTGAAATTTATTTGCAATATTGGACACACTAGTCTTGGCTATTTATGTTTCTACCCCACAAGTTCCCGTTTTTGACAGTTTTTACTATTCGGTACCCTTTTTTCGGAATTTTCTCGTTTACTTAATTTTATTAGTTCTAGACCTTCATTTATACTTGTTAATGACTATTTAATTACTTATAATTATTACGGGTCTATTTAACCCGGTTGAAATCGCGTTTTCTCGATTTCCTCGAAAAGCGCGTTTTAGGATTCGTTTGTATTTTAAATCCATTTTAAGGATTCGTTTTCTTCGGGATTTATTCCCTTATAATTATTTAGACTTAATTAAGCTTCTAAAATATTTATTAGCCTAATTAATCACTATTTTTAATTACGGGGTATTTCAGTTCAAAAAACTGCATCCACCCTATAAAACCTCTTGATCAAAAGGAAAGATATGATTTGCTCCGTAAGATTGCTATAGAGGGAAGAGTACACACTACTAACATCACAGAGTTTGAAGCCTTGGCAGAGGAGATGTCAAAAAAATGCAATGGGACGCCTCTTGATGTAGTCTCTCTTGCTGGTATTTTAAGAGCAAAAGATCGATTGGATCAATGGAAAAGGATCAAGGATGATATGGCAGCAAATATTTCAAAAGGCAAGGGTTCTGGGAATTACGGTTCTATTGAGGAGATGTTATTCTTAAGCTATTGTCATCTACCTCCTTATTTAAGGCCTTGCTTGCTCTATCTGGCTATGTATCCAGAAGATATGGTTATTTGTTGCAGTGAGTTGATTCGATTATGGATTGCGGAGTGTCTTGTGACAGTTGCAGATTGTCAAGATTCAGATGAAACTTTGGAAGATGTTGGTGTGCGGTTCTTGGATGAGTTTGTGAAACGGTGTTTACTAATACCAATCAAGAAAAACTTTCAGGGTAAGTTGAAAACATTCCAAATGCATGATCTGGTTCGAGATCTATGTCTCCGAAGAGCAGAACAAGAGTCATTCCAGAAAATTATATCCCAATCAGATAATCTCCGCGGAATGCATGATCATAGTGACAAAACACCAGCGCGGCGTATCAACATACACTTGAGGTAACCCATTTTATGCATGCATGTTGCAACTATTAGCCATGATTCATATGTATTTTGGTGGTTAAAGGGTTTCTTTTTTTCTAATAGTTGTTCAATTGGACCACCGGGCTTAAAACTCCTATAGTATTAATGAAAGTGAAAATAGAAAGACAATTAAAAAGATGGTTACTCAATCAATTCATTGTTTGTACTTCAGTTCAGGGACCCGAGGACAGGGAATGGGCAAGCCTTCTCATCAATAACTTGTCCGAAAGTGTGATGCCAACAATAAGGTAAGTTACAATTATCTTGAAGGAGGGTCGATTGGCTACTGTTCAATTCATTGTTATTATATGAAAGTATTGAGTTAATTCGTATTGAAAGAGGAAAACAGTAGAGATGAAAGAATATATTGTACTATATTGATATGGTGAAATGCAACGAGTAAAACAATTCCGTATTTGTAGCAACGTCAACTACCCCTCTCAATCTCAAGGGTAAAAATCATCAAAAAGATAGCTAGGAGTAAATTTTCCTAGTGTTTGTCTTGTAGAGACTGACGTTCTGGAATAGATCAGGGTACTGTTTCAAGGTGAAACCGTCGGGGGAATATGATATACTAAAATCAATCTGAATTGTTGAAGTTTATCTCTAACATAGTGACCGTTTGTGTCAATATAATTGAAACAAGGGTTCTTAGTTATATGTACATCTGCTTTAATGTCACAATGGATTGACACGAGTTCAATATGGTCCACTTCTAACTCGTTCGAACAACCGGGTCAACCAAGCAAGTTCAGTTGCCAATCTTCTCAAAGACAAATACGACTTCCAAGATATTGGATATTCCCCTCTAGAGTAACAAAATACGCACTTACAAATATCCTACTTATAGGAAAGCTTGCCCAATCTGAATTTGAGTAGCCAGTTAAATCCATTTTTACCGGCATTGTTTAACAGTTAACCATAACTTTGAATCCTTTCACAAACTGAAAAGTGTGGTAGGCTGCTTTTAAATGCATATCCGTGGGACGTGTCATTAAAAGACTAAGATAATGAACTAAAAAACAAAAGAGATAGGTCGAGTACGAGTCATATCACTTAGTTTGACTGACTATAGTTGCTGGTCTGAATCTGTCTATAACTAATCATCATAATTCACATTTTCCAGCAAACGTTCTTTTGAAAATTGACTTAGCTTGACAACCTGACGTTGTCATGACAAAACCATAAAGTTCCTCATTGCTATCCCCTTCCTCTTTAATTAGTAGTTTCTACTTCAACCTAGACTTGTAGTGTTAACCAATTTATATCTGAGTGGCAGTGTTATTCAGATCTCTACTGAAGTTTAACTATACAGAGCTTATGTGAGAATACTAAGAGTCTAGGGAAAATGAGAATAGAGTAGACCATGTGGTCTTGTAGCTTCCATTTGACAAAATCTGGAGTGTTCTCTCCATGGATGAGTTCATCTAGAGCCTTGTTTGTGCCATCAACGTAACTTAATAATTGTAGCCTTTCAGAGTGGATTTAAGCCGTAATATAATTCACTGTAACCTTAATTTGTTGTATGATCCGGATATCAAGATTTTTTACAAATAGATTGCTCTAATGAAATATATACAAGAGATGGTTGCACAGTATGTCTATAATCGATACATTTACCTTTGTGTAGGTCTCTCACCATCGCCGACCTGGGGCTTAATTTTTCCTCTACGTCTTGGTAAAGGTTTCCATCATGAGACCCCCACTTAAAGATTTCAAACTACTGAAAAGTCCTACGTCTTGCTCGCATGTTAAGACTTGATCTTCCTAATGCAATTGGAAAATTGATCAATTTGAGTTATTTGGAATTAGATGACTGCCAACTAGTACGACCTTATATTCCACATACCATCAAGAATTTGAGGAACTTGTTGACCTTTAGTGTGAATGAAACTGAATGGGATGAAGATAATTCCAGTTGTCTGTCAAAAGTTGGAGGAGGAGGATGCAAAAAGTGGACCAATATCTTTCAGAAGATGGAAAAGCTAAGGTATTTACAACTTTTTGGCATTTCCATTATTGGCCCTGATGTCAAAACTCTAGGATTGGCAAACTCTAAAAATTTGCAAATCCTAAAGTGCAACTTCAACTAGAAAAGGGATAGTAGAGGATCTTACTGCATTAAAGAACCTTCGAAAAATGCTCCTAGAGGGTATTAATTCAACTGAGCAACTAAAGGTCATATATCAATGTCCAAGCCTTGATTTCCTTCAGAGTTTAAGTCTAACAGCTTATCCTCCACCAGAATTGACGATTGATATGCAAACTTTGAAACGCTGTTCAATGTTGCGAAGCTTGTATTGAGAAACTTCTCCATAATTGAAGGTCAAAACAGAGGTTCACCAGCACCTGTTGAGTTTCCTCAGAGTCTTGTTTCCTTAGTTCTCTATCGCACTAAACTGAGAAAGAAAGAATCAATTGTTGCAATATCTAAGCTTCCTCACCTGAAGCGTTTATGTCTAGAGATTGAAGCATATATTGGAGAAGAGCTGGTCATGGGACAAAATACATTTTTGCAACTTGAGGAGCTTATAGTGAATGGAAACATAAAAGAATGGAGATTTGAACGTGAAGAAGGGAATCAAAATGATTTACTGATACTTCCATGCTTAAGAGAGCTAAGAATCCATGGTAGATTACAAAGCCTTCCTGAGGAACTTCAATATGTGTCAACTCTTCAAGAACTAGAAATCTGGCAGGGTAATACACATATAGTGAAGAGGATAAAGGAGGGTGGAGAAGACCATCATATTATTAAGCATATTCCCTTGATCAAAACTGAGGTATGTATTAACTTGCAGTTATTGTTCTTTTTTTAATATGGTGCTCTTTTTCAGATTTTGAGATTTAGGTTATCATTTTGTTCACACTTTTTTGTCTCTGATTAAGCATTCTACTGGAGGAGATGGATTGTTTCTTGTCTATATGTTTCGTTATATTGTATATAATTATACACTTCTTTCATCTGTAGCAGTAGTCTCCGTGATTGATGTTGTTGCAGGTTTGGTCTTTAGAGGAAGAGGTGCCCTTCTCTGATGTAGGTGGGCGATGATGTCTCTGTCATAGATTATGACCAACTACGAATGTGACAGCTTTTATGTGTGCACTTTTGAATGCTTTTTAAGATTAAACATTGAATCAGAGGTGATCAGTGGTGATGACCAGTGTTGTATAGTGGAGGATCATATGTTTTTTAGTGAGGGTGAATTCATTACGGGTGGGAAGTCTCCATATATATGTAATGATATTTTAATGTGAGAATGTATGTACATATTTTAATGTGAGAATGTACATGTTTAAATGTGATGATGTACATGTTCAAATGTACATGTTCTTTAATGAACATGTGTACATGTTTGTATGGCTATTTGTACATGTTTGTATGACCGTCTATACAAGTGTTTTTCCTTATATGTACAGATTTTAATCTAAGGATGTATATATTTAATGATTCGTACAGGTTTATATGACTGTCTATATGTTTTTAATGTGAGGATGTACATGTTTTTACGTGAGGATGTACATGTTTTAGTGAACATTTGTACAGGTTGTATGACCATCTGTACAAGTTTTCTTTTATGTTTTGTGTACTATATATGTAAAAATAATTTTTTTAAAAGTTGTCAAAATATATCCATGATTGGTCTTGTTTTGAACAGCTTGAATTTAATGAACATAATATAATTTTTTTTTTCATTTTCGACTTATATATTAAAAATTACAACCATTTAAAGTTTTAATGATAAAAAATAAAAATAAAAAAAAAAGAAAAAGGACACTAGGATGAAAAAAAAAAACCTCGCACGACGGAGGATGTAGCCAATTTGGATACCGCTGGCTGTAGCCAAGACACCTTGTAACTTTACTCCATGCGGCATCGTATTTTTCATGATCATGAGACAACAAAATCAGTTGATAGAATGAAATGAAAAGAAAAAACTAAAAACAACCGGCAATAAGAAAAAGATAAGGATTAGATTCACGAATAACCTCCATTTTGGTTGTCTCCACCAACTCATCAGCTGGAACCCAGACGACAGCATATTTCTTGTGACAAGCAACAACAGCATGGAGAATAGCCTATAGAAAAACGCGCACAGTTGTCAAATGCACAACAAAGACGTCTACTAGTTGATCACAAAAACAGTCAAACTAGTATTACCTTCACAACAAAAAGGTAAGCAACTGAAAGTCCTGTGTATTTCCCTACCAAGGCTATTCTCACCTCCTAAGTTAAGAAAATTGTAAAGAAAAGCTAACAAAAGAATGAGAAACCAAATGACCAAAACTTAAGTATCAATTTGGACTTACTAGATCTTGTAGCGTGTCATAAAGTTTGGTCATTGCTTGCCAAAGTCAATATTCTTCCAACCTAGGTTCCCGTCCATTCTTACTCTTAAAATCAATGGAATGTGCCAAATGTTAGGAACATCGTACATTGACGCAATGTCTCCCACCTGATAAAAACCCAAGGTATTAATTTCCATATAATTCCCAAAAGATTTTTAAGCAAAAGTACAAATCAAAAAATCCAAATTACAACATTACCGGTATGTGGCAGAACTGTGATAGCTTAGATTTTATACTTTCATCTAGAACCTGCAAATATCATCAAGATCTGAAACAAAAAGTTAGTGGAATAAGCCAATGCAGAAGGACAAAATAAAAAAGAAGTTTACTAAATACACAGCTGAAATTCTAAGGGAAACAAACCGTAGTGTTACGACAAGCTAAGATATCAGGCTTCAAGCCAAGGCTTCGAAGTTCACCAACGCTGTGTTGAGTTGGTTTTGTTTTTGCAAATGCCAACAATTATAATTGATGAATTAAAGATAGTAAATGGTACTCTCTTTGGTTTCCCTTCACTCGTACCTGAACTGTCAATAAAAATCAACATCCGTCCTTCTCTATTATTTTGCTGGTCGACTACTCAATAAACAAAAAAAGGAGAAATTTAACAAACTCCGACAGAGAAAGGGAAAGAATAGAAGAAACCCAGAAAACGGTAGCACCAGTTATGTTAAAATATTGGGTATTATCATTGTCATATATCATGGGATTGATTCATTGATTGGGATACTGATCAAATAAAAAAAATAATTAAAAAACAGGGAGTACATCAGTTTTCCAATAACTAAGAGGAATTTGTGATGAACAGGGCCATCCATATATCTGTTGAGAATACAGAATATACTTTAAACTTTGATGACCATGTCAATCTGCCTTTTTTCTTTCTGGGTATTAACCAAAACTAACCTGAACTAAAACATGGAGTAGATCAAGTCCAAACTGATGTAAAAGATCAGGTTGCTCGTTGAGCAACTTCTCACGAACTGAGACATCCACCGTATTTGCATTTGTATCCTCCTGCTTGGAACTTGTAGCTGGAGATTTCTTAAAGAAAGATCCTCACCAAACCCTACAGAAAAACCAAGTGTAATCATCTCAAGGACGCTTGTGAGTCAGAGACAAAAACTATATCACCCAAATTAAGAAAGTGGTGCGAGCTCCATTACGATAAATGAAAAAAAAGTATTAAAAATTAGCAAGATATTGATGTCAAGGAATTCCCCCTTCAGCCGTATTGTTCGGGTCACCTTTCCACAGGATCAGAATTATGTTTTTGGTGAAACATACCTTGTGAATCAATCCATCATCGTATATCGAGTGACTCAATTTGGTAAATAGTTCATGTAAGGCCTTTACTTCACTCACTGTGACTGTCAAAAAACATGAAAGAAAATAAAAGAATATTATAGATACAGAATAAACCATAACGACAATGGATTCTGATAATGACTGTTAGATTCTGTTCCTTGGTGATGAAAGCACTGACAGGGAGTTTCAAAGGCCAGTTTAACAGGGTCCTCGTATCCCGGGGTAGCAGGTCTCTTTGAATAAAAGCATCCATAAGAAAAATAAGACTTCAGTAGCTAGATACGACCAGAAACTGTTGGCTCATACTAGCTAGTGCCCACTGTAGTCGATCAGAAATGATCTAAACCTGAGAACAGAGAAATTCAACTGTTAGTCTAGGTCTGAAGATTTGCACGGATCAGATGTACAAGTTTGATATTTAAAGTCCTTTCCCACATCCCTGGCAATGATGCAAAGCTCGTATAAGTGGCTGGTGCATAAATGATGTGTTTGTATATCTCATCCGATATCACCTGCGCGCATCAACCAATAACTATTTTCTATTAATAATCACCACAATTGGACATCCTATTTGTAGATAATTCTACAGGGGAGTGATAATACCAAAAGTCTTGGATGCCTTGTTACAATTTCAACAATCTGTTCAAGTAGATGTCTCAGATAAACAGATCCTGTAGGATATGATGGCGAGTTAAGCATCAACAGCCTAGACTTCTCAGTGAGCTTTGAAGAAACAAAAACAAGATTTTGGCTCTGTTCGGTATGGCTGTTTTGGCAGTATAAATGTAGCATATTTGACAGCAGGAATGCGCTGGCATAAATGCAGCATATTTGCTGGCAGGAATGTGCTGGCATAAATGCAGCTGTTTTGAAAACTGCTGTGGCAGGTGCAGCATATATGCAACATGTTTGGTTAAGTTAGTTATATGTAGTGCGTTTACCGTTTTCGTATTACAATTATAATTTATTATATTACAACTACGTAATTTTATTTTGTTAGTAAAAATAAATAAAAAAATTCACAAACAATAAAATTTTTATTTCTATTATTTAGAAAAACTTGTAACTCCTAAATAATATATTTTATTTTCTAAATTTTATAATTCTTACATATAAAAAGCGTAAAAAGAGAAAAAATGTTTCAAATTTTCTGATAATGTTATATGAATTTATTTAGTGAAATTATAACTTTTAATAATATATATATTTTTGTAACTTTTGTATGTTAATAAATTTATATGCATTCATATTCGATATACTATTTTAATATTTTAATTTATATATCAACAATTGTATATATTTATTCATTTTTAATTTATTAATCTATGTGGTATTACAAATAATATATTATAGATTTGTATTATAAATGTGATTTTTTGTAAATTTGGTTAAGATGTAGTACTATTTTTTATAAATAATTTAAAGCATTATGTAATTTGTAATAAATAAAGTAACTTGTAAAAAATTTCTTTTTTTTTAAATCAATGGTCACAGTAATTACATTATGAAGTGAGTAAAGAAACGGAAGTGAAAGCACGAAAACGAAAAGTAGCATTTGCTGGGGGCATTTATGCTGACATTTATGCTGTCATTTATGCTGACATTTATGCTGTTTTAGGCGAACAGCAAAAACAAATAAAGGAGTACAAAACAGCATATGCTGTACATTTATGCTGTCAAAAAATGCACATTTATGCTGGTGGCGAACGCACCCTTTAGCAGCTAAAGAGCATGAAGTATATTTTTCAGAAGTGTGTGAAACTGAAATACGAATAAGTATCTTAACAAGAGGTGATTCATCCAAATTACTGTAAAACAGTAGATCTGGGACAATGGCCAACAGTCCAAGACAAATATGTATACACACCTGATCCTAAGTGGAACCTAAAGAGCAACTCTTATCAGTACAGGAGAAAATAATCAAGCTATGTCAATATAAGCAAAAACGGCCATGAAACATGAATACCAAGCCAACTAACACAATACATGATAGAAATGTAATAACAGTATTAGAAACTTACATATAAATTCAATCTGACAACACAAAGCACACTTTTCAATGCATCTAAATGAGAGGAGTGAAGATTAAAATCAGAAAGGGGCAACATCTCTAAATTAGTTAATTTTCTTCTCCATATGAATAGTTTGTGGACTTTTGAAATCAGATAGAATTTTAAGGTTAAGTTGAAGGAACTACTTCAATTGCTCTTAACAAGATGTCTTATATATTCCTTTTTATTTCAGCTAATCTATTGCTTGGTATCTATAGGAGCTACAGCTGCTACCTTTGTTCATCACTTCACAAGATCGAATTCAATGTCTTTTCTTCTTATCCGAGACATGAGATTTAAGACAAAAATATCCTCAAATGGATGAGGAAGAACAATCGGCCAATAACTCCAACTGAAAGAACCACATCAGACAAAATGTGTATCTTCACAATGTACTTAGAAACTGCAAGAAATTTGCAATTTTAAAACATTGAAGTAAAATGAAAACTTATTAGTTCCTAAAAGAGTGAAACCACCCATCTGCACTCATATACAGACATGTGCACTCCAATTGTTAAGTATGATAAAATATTTGTAGTTAAGCTACAGATTACAAGAGGCAATGAGCTTACAATTATTCCATTAGCAAATGGCACGGAAATGGATGGAATTAGAGCATAATCAGTAATGGACCTAATGGTGGCTATCGGTTCCGGTTCTACCCGGAACCGCCGGTTCTACCCGAACCGGGCCGGAACCAATTCAGAACCGGAACCGCCTACATACGAAGCGAATACGAATACACATTTTGAGATTCGGGACCGAACCGGGCCCGAACCGGAACCGCCTGGAACCGCCCGGAACCGCCCTTGGATTCGGAACCGCATAATCAGAACCGGAACCGAACCGCGCCGGGAACCGGTCAATTAGCCATTGGTCAACTGGCAAAACGACATCGTTTTGGTCTAAACTGGCCGGATTCCGCCAGACCGCTCCGGAATCGGCCGAAACCGCTCCGGAACCGGCCGGAACCGCTCCGGAACCGGAACCGAGCCGGAACCCGCTATGGAACCGGTCGGAACCGGTCTTTAGAGCGAATCTGAAGTGAATACAACCTTCAGAACCGGAACAGTCCCCGAACCCGCCCCTGACATGTTCCGAACCTGAATACACATATCTCGGAACCGAACCGGTGGAACCGGACCGGAGCTGGCGGAACCGGAACCGTGGCCACCATTAATAAGCAGCCAGGTCTGCTCGGTTAATAAGTCCACTGAACGACTGGGTTACAACCAATGCTCCAAACGATGTCACTCGAGCCAATATGATGGAAAGGCTACCCAAACCAAACCTAAACTGCGTAGTCTAAACTTCAAGGACAAAATAAAAAACATGCTCAAGCTATTACAGCACCAAATCACATAGACTTAGACATGAATAGAAACAGCACAAAAATTGATTTGTAATGGATAGAATGTAACACCCCTCTCCTTAACACGTAATAATCCCTCACGTAGCAAAAATAAACGTCTTACAGCGGAAGAAATAATAACAACAATAATACTCACTCTGGTGTCAACCGCCATTACTCGCCCATGCGAGCAACGAAGCCAAACTATATCCAACAACCAACATAATCAAACTGCTAACCGCCGTGATAACGAGAATATTCCTATACATCATACTAAGTGAAATATACCCCAAACTAATAAAACATGGATTAAACATCTAATCACATTGATTAAGGCCTAAACATGCTTAAAAGTCAACTGAAACAACGTGGTCAACACAAAAAGCAAGATTTTAAAAAAAAACCTTTAACTGTTTAGGGTAAATAAGTACCCAAATGAACTACTTAGGACCTAAATCTTTGTCCTAATCATATTAACACATGAAGGAACATATTACAAATGTTGGAAAAACACTCCAACACAAAGAACAAGCATTTACATGCTTCAAGGTCAGTAGGGCAAAAATGTGCTCTAAGAAAACCTTAAAGGTCTAATGACCTCTAAATGATATAAAATTGGATACCATGATCAAATATCATGTAAGGAACACAACAAAACTTTTCTCAAAGAAAACTGAGCTCAGAAACACCTTGCGACACAAAATGTGCACTAAAACACCTTAAAGCACGTTTTTGTGTAATTGCCTTCTAAATTGGCTTTTAAATGGGCTTAAAGGTTATAATTACCTTTAAATATGCTAATATATCATATTATAACATATTAGGAATTTAATTCCAGAAATTTACAAATTTTTACAAATTTAATATTAAAATATTAATAAAACCCTAAAAGGGGCCCGCTTGAGTCAACATTGACTAAGAATGGTCAAGAGGTCAAATTTGACCCCTTGGACCTCATGGATTCGGAAGTCACAAGCAGGGGGAGCCTGTTTCGCCACTTTCAAGCACAAGAAGACAAGGTTCCAACACATTCCTTAAATTAAGAGACTACTT
This sequence comes from Limonium bicolor, assembly GCA_023374045.1. Classification (NCBI taxonomy): domain Eukaryota; kingdom Viridiplantae; phylum Streptophyta; class Magnoliopsida; order Caryophyllales; family Plumbaginaceae; genus Limonium; species Limonium bicolor. Next base: position 93,127,514 of record CM041779.1, read on the forward strand.
TTACCTTTTTAATACTATAGTCTATATATCACACTTTTTGGCTCCTTGATTGATTCAGCCTTCAAAAAACGTGTGAGACCCCATTCAGCCCCTCCAATAATCGATGCCACCCATCTATGGTGAGTCATCACACACTAAATTCATTAAACAAGTCAAAAATGTGTTTTAAGACAAATTTGACCTATCTCTCTCATTAGCCTTCCTTCCCAGCCGACACCAAGGCTCCTCAACCTCTCTTTGGCTTCTCCAAACCGTGGCTAACATGCCAAATACAGAGGAGAACAACAATTGACATAGGTAAGCTTATTAAGCCATTTTATGTTCAATTTCTTCACAATTCCTTCCTCTTTCGGTGGATCTAAGCATCAACCATTTCCATCCATGGATCTAGGTTGTTTTGGAGATTAAATGAAGGAGGAATCTCGGCATTAACAAGGGAAGAAGGTGGAGAAAGCTAATCTTGTTCTTAAGGTATAAAAATGTGCTTTAAGCACTTATCTTTTGATCTCTTTAGATCCGGTTGTAAAACCTATTCTCATAGCCTTATAATTTCTTCTTAACATACTTATTCAGTGGATCTATCAAGATCTTCAAGTTATAGCCAGATCCAAGCCAAAAACACCATTTTTGGCACTTTAAACAAGGTAAAAATTAGCTATCTTCTAATCTGAGTTATACCGGTTTTAAGCCTTGGTTTAGTAGCTTTTGATACTCTTACTCTTCTGTAAAAACAGGCCGAAGAGTACTGTTCTTGCCTTGTTGTTCTAAGGTAAATCTTACCTTGAAATATACATTAGAACACTTCTTATGGTTAGATCTTGCTTGGAGACTAACCATGCCTTAATTGCTGTTTGAAAACATGTAAAAGAAGCTGTGGAAATTTTATTCCTAAGCAGCCGAAATCAAACAAGGCCTAAACTAGGCAAAAACAAGGTATAAATCACTTAAACCTTCACTTGGTATATTAATATATAATTATACATATGTGTATAATTGTGCCGTGAGTGAATGGGTTAATTAAGGTCTTATTTTGACCTTAGGTGATTAAGGAATGGTTTGGTAAATTTATCTAACTAATTAATTAACATGATGTCAATTTAAGACATTATGTGGAAAAATTGGTAAATAAGGAAAAGATATGGTAAGGGCAGAGAGTTTAATGCATTTTTGGGCATTATTGTAATTCATTTTATAAGCTAAAGTTTGTAATAAGGCCATGTACTTTAGGCCATTTTATTTATGCATTAATAAGCTTTTATTTAAGTTTGGTGATATATAATTATTACCGCAAGGAATTGGGGTCTTAGGTGAAATTAAATTAAATTTGGGGGCTAAAAAGGATATAACCGAAATTTAGAGGTTTAAATAAGTTTATATAAAAATTATAAGATTTATAAAGTTTTGGGGTTAAATGGTGATTTCTAGAAAGTTTGGGATAAAACCGTAATACATGGAGATTAATGGTCAAGGAAATATTAAGGTGGTCAACCTTGACCATATGGTAGGTTTGACCAAATTAAATAAGTTAGATAACTTATTTAAGGTTTTATAATAAGATAAGTATTTTGTTGTAACAATTTTATAAACATATGTGGTATATATGTTATTTCCGAAAGTTAAGGGGTAAAATGGTATTATAAACACCCATGGGCTATTAGGAATTTTTAGGAATTTTATGGGTTGATTTTGGAATTAAAAAATAAAACTATATATGTATAATATATAGTTATTAGTCATTATAACCCTTTGGTGAAATTGGTGATTTTTTAAAATAATATAAGAGTATTATTAAGATATGTGTATAATATATAGTTTTAATATATAATAAAATATGTTATAAATAGGGCAAATGACAATTATAAAACAGAAGGGTCTGTTCGGAATTTTCAAAAAATATAATCATAGGTTATAACCTTTTATAAGTTAGAAATGTATATAAATGGGTATATAAACATGGTAAATAATGGGGTGATTGTAAAATAAAGGAAACTATGGTTATGGAAAGGAATAAGGTTTAATATATATGCCTATGCGGCATATATAATAGTTTTGTATAAAAACTATAGGTTATAAGTTAAAGGAAATAAAAATATCATATCAAATGATAATAGTATATGGTATAACATTACATAATGTTATGTGTGTCAAAATAGAATTTAAATAAATTCAAGGGCTTGTACCGAAATATTAAAGGTTGGAAAATGAATTTTAGACCAAGGTATATAATGTTATAAATGCTATACAACAAGTTTATATGGTTTAGATGGAATTAATATAAGGAAGTATTCACATTAAATAATGAGACAACTACAAAAAATAGGATTTATCAACTAAGGTGGTATTTATTGAATAAACCTTAGAGTTGTAATATACAACATAAAATGTTACTAATATTAGGATAATAATCTAAATAAGTTGTATAATATAATACAACTAATGGGAATAATCATCTAATATAAGATGATAAAATGTAACATATATATAAGAGTTTATTAAACTCACGGAATTTACCTACGTGGTAAATATATACATACACAAGAATAATGATATAAGGATGAGTATATATTATGGTTGGAAACCTATAATATAATGGTGGTGGTTATTACATGAAAAATAATTACGAGCTATAAGGTATAAGTTTTTGGATGCAAATATTATTTGCTAAAGATAATGGAGTATATAATACAATGTATTATAATGGATGGTGGGAAATAATACAATATAATAATAATGCATGCATACATGCAACCATAGGTTATGTACCTATATTAATGGTGGATAAGATTAAAGAAAAATAATGAATTAAACTTAAACAGTTGAAATGTTTTGACATACGAGTTTAGTAACAAAAAGCCGACCGGTTTAGAGAAACAAACCGTAACAATAAATGTAGAAATCCGGGGATGAACTGTCGGGGTTACTTGTTTATTCGGAAATACCAGATGTAGTTAGTCATGGAGACTGACTTATAGTTTTAATACCGTTTAGATCATACTTCAGACAAGGAGCTTGACGAGCTAGTGGACTACACTGCGCATCCTAGGTCTTGGTGAACGGTATGTAAAGAGGTTGATCCGAGTTGTCCTAAGGAGCTCCTTGGGCACGGATTGTTTGTTATCACTTGGTGTTAAGTGTTTTGGATACATGTATGTGATGTGTGCTACTGCATTAATTATTTATGCACGAGCGTCCTACGGACTAACACTACGTCACTATAGATCGACTTATATAAACATACATATACGTTATTGTGATGACAAGACGGTTACTTGATATAATACCATAGATTAATATTAAGTATATGGTAACCTAAGTAAAATACTTAGGGATGAGTCACGACATTGTCGGTCTCTAGAGCATGGATCTCGAAATGAATATGACCTAGATTACTTCTAGGTATGCGCGTGAGACCCATTGGGCAGCTAACTAATAATTATTCTCCATAAGACTAAGAGCAGATCTTAAACATTATGAGAGAGAGATGGTATGAGTTGAGGTGAGGAATCCCGGTAGTTTACGAACTACTTGGTTGCGCAGTTGTGATCACTGAGGGGTACCCGATCTGGTTCCGCTCCAGGTTATACCCATACGAGCCCTATTGGATCGTGGGTCAGGTGGCTACGGCCTTTTCTATGGACGTCTTACGAGACATAAGAGAATAGTCAGGGGCCTCCGGACCTCTGGCGAAATGAGCACCTTTGTGTGTACGGGAGGACTATGTCCATGGTGAGGTTATCGGGTTGTCTTAACATGACGCCCATCTGGTATTAATTGAACATGGTTTGGATGGGGCCTACAAGGCCAAGGTAAATTAAACTATGGAAACTGAACGCAACGGCGAATGTACATTGTACATTATTAACTATGGAAACTGTACGCTACGGCGATTGTACATTGTACTTATAACTGGATTGTTCGATACGTTCGATACAATTGTGGTTGTGATATTAAATGAATGTTTAGATTGGATGGATGGTTGAATGTTTATGGATATTTGGATGGATGATTATGTATATTATACATTATACTACAGTGTTGATTATAACTGTAAAATGGTAAAGCATGAAACCAATCTAATAATAAGATGTTCAAATGACTAAGTGACCATTAGGGTCCAGGCCCGGCATACTCAGCGTCTATCGCTGATACTACACCATGCAGGTTGTTGATTATCGCCGAAGCCGAAGTGCGAGAACAGGGTAATTAGAGTTTATTTTAATTACTGCACATGGAGTTGTAATATGATACGGTTATGTATATTCAGGTTTGGGTAGACGCTCACTTGTCGATGTTTATGAATTATGGACTTAGTATGATGTATAGGAGTTTTCTCGTTATCACGGCGGTTAGCAGTTTGTTTATGTTGGAAGTTGGAGATAGTTTGGCTTCGTTGCTCGCATGGGCGAGTAATGGCCGGTGACACCCGAGTGAGTATTGTATTGTTTTTAATTCTTCCGCTGTAAGACGTTTATTATTGCTACGTGAGAGATTATTGCGTGATTATGGAGAGGGGTGTTACAAAAGTGGTATCAGAGCGGTACTCCGCTCTGATGATGAGAAAATAGGTTAAGACAGTGAGCTTAGGACTTGGGAAATCATGGGAAACGTTTGTGAGGTACGAGATGATTCATCTTAAAAGATATTGTGTCTAGTAACGTAAATTGCGTGACATATTAGCCTTTAAGGCAATTCAATATCTACTGGTTGTATACGGTTAATTACCGAGTATTATGTGACATACTGTACTACAGATGTCTGGGGGAACTAGAGGGCGTGGTACTGGTAGAGGTGGAGGCGGTGACCCCGTGGTTCCAGGAGTTGCTGAGACGATTGCTGCCGTCCTCGCACAGCTTGGTACACAGATAGGAGGAGCACCAGCCCACCCGCCACAGCCCAGGGAAACAAACTGGCTGAAGTCAGTTACCGAGACCCGACCACCTACATATTCAGGGGAGCCAGACCCCGTAGCTTGGAACGTTCATTGTTGAACATGAGAAGGCCTACGAGGCTTTACAAGTACCTGCCAACCAGAAGGTTGTCATTTGCTTTCCATCTGAAGGATGCAGCCAGCACTTGGTGGAGGTTGGTCAAGGACCATCACCTGGCTACGCCCGACTTTTCGTGGGCTGCCTTTGTCGAGTTACTGAGGGGGAAGTACTACCCGGCGCATCTCAAGCAGAAGAAGCGCCATGAGTTCGAGACATTGTCCCAGGGAGGTCTGACTGTGGATGAGTATTATGCTCGATTCATTGGTCTGCTGGACTTTATCCCCGGTGTTGATTACTCAGAGACCGTGAAGGTCGAGAAGTTCCGGGGGGGGATTGTTGTTCGCATCCAGATGACGATGGGTGCTACCCTGTACACTACCATCCAGGTATTAACATGAAAGCCATAAATTCTTACTTACTGCATTACCGTTGAACCTTGTGAAAACTTACCAATGAGATTCCAGGAGTGTTACGATGCTGCCTCGAGGACGGAGCTAATGCTCCAGACTCGGGAAGAGACTCGGGGCAAAGAAGAGAAAGAACCCTGAGGGAGAGTCTGAGGGTGGAGGAGCATCTCCAGGCGATGGCCAGAAGAAGGGAAAGTAAGGACTTATCCAATTCTAAATTACTTATCATATTAAATACCTTATGACTGCTGACCCGAAACCTTTAACAGGAAATTCTTTCAAAAGAAAGGGCAGCAGGGTCACCAGGGAGCAAAGGGGAAAGAGCCCGTCCTTCGGTTGACCGGCCCAGCTATAAATGCTCAGCCTTTGAGATCTGCACCTCCTAAGGGTGAAAACACCTACCTCTTAAATTCAATTGTGACCTTAACCTTTATATCATCAGATTTTAATTTAAACTAAATACTACCATTAGGCACCGGACAACCCCAGCGCCATTACTATTGTAAGCGTTGTGGGAAGGACCATCCTGGGGTCGACTGTGATGGCCGCAAAGTTGAGTGTCGATGTTGCAAGAAAGAGGGCGACCGGGAGTTCGAGTGCTGGATGAATCCTGAGAGCCGTAACTATAGGCCACCAAGGAATACTCAGAAGACCTCAATTGGAGGATTTGGAGTACCACGAGGCGGTCAGGACGGCCAGACATCTACTGATGCTAGAGCCCAGAAGGGCAAGGGAGTAGATAGGGCATGAGTACCCTGAACTCCATGAGACCGCTGGTGGAAGACTTTGCTTACTTTTTATGTACTTACCTGGGATGTTAGACAGAGATATGTTATAAGTATGTGGGAGTGTGTCATTGACCACTTGCCTTTTGTGTATGACTTTTGAGATTAGTTATGTGGACTCGATGCGAGTAACCTTGAAACCTTGACGGATTATATATATGAACAGGATGTTAAAGCTACATTATCATGTAGCCATACTCGACGACGCAGAGTCAATGAGACCGGTGATTACTGAACCAGAATTTCTACCTGCATGGTGCACTTGCTATTGTAAGCGCTATGACAGTCCCACCACTGAAATTTTCATCTGCCTTGCGCACTTGACAGAGCAAGTGCTGCTACTGCAACTGCAACTACTACTTTTTAGTCTTTTATTATATATATACCAAAAAAAAATGTTTTTCAAACTTTTTCATACAAACCCTAAGATTAGAAACTTATGTAACCTTCGGAGGACCGTTGGTCCGACCACTGCAACTGGAGAAATTATACAACCACTGTGATTGTAAACCACACCAGTTTAAATTGTTTGGGAATTTTCAGACAAAATCTTGCTGCTAGTGCAAATTCGACACCCTCTTTAGATCTTTCCACATACTTTATTGATCCAAATCATCCTGAGTTTGATATAACCGAGGAAGAAGAAAGAATTGCCTTACTTTATGAAGAGATACACATTCTTAAGGGCATGTCACCAAAGATCGAATCAAACTTCGTGATTGTGATAGCATAATTCAAAAACTTCAGCAAGAGTTGCGTGATGCTAGAACTCTCATCAATATATTAGATGCACAGGCAGTCACTCTACAACAAAAGATTAAAAAAGAAAAAATCCAAGCCACTTCTAAAAGCTCTCTTTAAGCCACTCACTTTCGTTCGAGAAATCACCGCCATTGAAAACCAAAGTGGTGTGAGGGAAAGCTTATTGAGTCAAAATCCACTCAAACAAAACTTGAAAAGGAAGTTGAGTCTCTTACTTTTGCCCTTAAAAAGGCGCAAAGTGACTCTCTCAAATCAATGGCTGCCCCATCATTGTTAAAAAGTACAAACAGAATGAATCTTGCTGAAATGGCATCAAGTCCAAAGAATATTTCTCGTTGTAAGCTTCAATGTGAGAAATTTTCTAATAAGTTTAGATGGCAAAAGTAGTACGTTAGACTCCCTTCGATGAAAATTTGTGGATATTGTGGTTATGATGGTCATACGGACTCTTCTTGTAATAAACTTTGTCTTGATTTGTCATTTAACATATTTCGTGTCTCTACAATTATCAATCGTAATCTTTACTATAATAGTTCCTCATCTTCGTCTAAGAGGGGACCCAAGTACATCTGGTTTCCCAAAACTGACCAGTAGCTTTTTGCAGACAGAGTGGCTCGGAACAATGACTCTTGGTTTCTGGACAGTGGTTGTTCAAGATATATGATAGGAACCAAGATAAGTTTACGACTCACTCTGACCATCAAGGGGGAAAGGTTACTTTTAGAGACAGCATGCACATAAAAGAATTGGCTCCATTGGTAACCCTCTTTATTTAAAGTTCATAATGTTTACTTAATTGTTGTTATTGGACATAGTCTCTCAAGTATCTCTCAAAATTGTGATTTCTCCAATCTTATGTTATAAGATTTATGACTCTAACACTCATGATTGTAAGGAAATATGGTTTATGACTCTAATACTGGTGATCTTAAGGCAATATGGCACATGTTGATATGAATATCCGATATATATATATATATATGAGAATCACATGCATAAAGCAAGCAGACTCGAGCTATGAATCATGTACCGAAGCAAGCCGACTATCTCTGCGAATCTTGTGCAGAAAGCAAGCTGACTCGCTCTAGCTTCAAGTACTTTGAAGACTACGGTAGTTTTGATCAAAATGTTACCATTATGTATGATAATACCAGCTAAGGTCATCAAATTCTATAAATTCCATGCTCGCACTAAATTATAAGATGAGTTCTCATTTCTTACAAGATTATGTGGAAATGAACTTAATCTAATTAAACTAATTTTCCACAGGCTCCAGCTTGCTGATATCATCACCAAGGCATCACCTATGGTTGCATTTGAGCTCTTTCGTACACGCCATGGCATGACTCGTTCTGACTGAGGGTGGTTGTATCTCCTCTCCCTCTTGGAGGCAGAGTCTGGGTACTCAGGTATAGTCTCTCTGGCACCATACTCTCCTTGGTTAAGTAGTTCAACTTAACTTTGTCTGCAAATTTTTGTTTAAAAACCCGCAAGATTTTCCATACCAATTCGATCAAAGCACTCACATCAACCATATCACTATTCCAAAACCTAACTCCATCGTCCTTGAAACCATTGCCACCTTACCTTCACAATCAACCCACAAATTCTCCTAACCCTCAAACCACTCCTACTCACTCTCCCACTCAAAGCCGAAAATCCTCCAAAAGCACTATTGCTATCCCAACTCCCAAAACCATCACTAAGCCTCTCATGCCATCTCAACATACAAAAATCCCATCTACGCTGGTTTCATCATTACTAATGCCCAACTCACTCTACAACCCTAGTCGATTACCCAACCTACCTTGCCCAAGCTCCACTACTATCTCTGTTGAAGCCCTTGCCACTCCTACCAAACCCACTACCACTACCACTGAAGCCAAACCTACTACCTCTAACCTTATAAGTCTATCACAACCCCTTCCCTTCATTCGACCAAGAAATACTGCTAGAGTCATTCTACAGACAGAACCAGTCTGGCAAACATACCCACGTAGTTGAAGTAAATTTCTAAAAAAAAGGTAGAAAAAGAAAAGAAAAGAAAGACAGAATTCCCATAAGAAGGCTAAAACAAAGCAAATTACAATCGTCTATTCAACAAATATTCAATTTGAAGAAGACGTACTCGCTGTAACCCATTAGAGTAAAATCAGGATTACTCGGGTACCCGAGGTACATGTCTTGGGTATTTTTTAAATAGCGAAAGATTCACTTTACGCTTTGTTGGTGTGATTCTTTGGGTTTGCCTGAAATCTTGCACAGAGACATAGAGCATAGAGAATAGAATACGTTCCTTCAGATCAACCTGCAGACATATTCACTAAACCGTTGCAACGAGATCCTTTTGAAGCTCTGCGCTCACAACTAGGTATGACCCGTATGACTTAGCTAAGGTTGTATCTCCTTCTCCTGTTTTTTCAATGTTTGGGTGAAATGCATGAATACGTCATATGACTTAGTCCGTGTGTCAAATAAACAAAACACCGACTCAACAAAAACAAGTGTTTTTACTTATGAAAAACTACTCGCGAAATCTTCGCCCAATAATCCGCAACACCCTCCCTCACCAAATCAGCCCACACCTACCCTGACACTCTATGTCCGCCTATATCCCCGACGTCAGTTTTCTTTTCTCTCTTCCCTGTCTCAGCCTATTTGCCTCTCTTCGCCTTCTCCAACCTTTGCCCACTACCATCAACAAACACTGCCATGGCTTCAAACCCTAACCCTAAGCAAACCTCCATGTTTTCAGACGCCGAATTACCCAATGATCCACAGCTTCTCCAAGCCCTAATCAACAAACTCACCATTCTCCAAGCCAAACAAACACCTACCTCCACCTCCGACTCCACCGCCGTCGCCCCCGCCATGTCAATCGACACCCAGCCAATCACCACCACCTTACCCAACGTCTCCACTGACCCCACCCTCATCGTCAACACTACGGCGTCCCAATGATCGGAAAACACCCCCTCTCCCACCAAACAATCGTCACCACCTACCACCCCGATCATACCCACGCCAGACACCATAACTAAATCCCCGACAAAACTCCAGTTTGGCTCCCTTCCACCCTCTGATCAAGAAAATCAAAACCCACAACCCAACTCCCCTGCCAAAGAACCTACCGAGGTACATGACCTCGAAATCCAACCTACTGCTCCTGAAAACTCACCTCCTCCTAAGAAAATCCGTCATTCTAAGTCCAATGTTCCCAGGCCCCCAGCTACTCGAACCCTTCGATCAAGGGCTAAGTGCCCACCGGCATCTTCAAAACCCATTTATGAAGTCCCAGCTCAGCTCCATCCCAGTGGTCACCGCATCACAAGCTGAAGAAAACCGCACAGCACCACCAACTCATCAACTCAAGCAGACTCCGACACAACAACAACTTCCACTCGAAAGCGACTCCGTCCTCGCTCTGAGTCTGTCCCACCATCACCTTCTCCAAGGGTAGGCCTGATCGACACTCACTCTGCTGTCTACTCCCTACCACCGGATGACTCTGTAGAGTCACGCAACTTGGTGAAAGGTAAGCTACTCGATCTGGAGTGGTTGCACTCAATGGACTTCGACATGTTTGAAGAGATGCTCCGATTTCAGAATTGGATACACTTGTTCCATGGCATCCAAACCTACCATGAAACTGAGGCCTACCATTCTACCAAAACTGCGTCATTTGCAAAGGCAAGATCATGACCGAGGTACATGAAAAAGTAATTATTCTTGATTCCAACTCCATTGTAACTCATTTGGACATTCCAACTAGCGGAGTAGAGTTCTATGATAGGGATGGATTTCCTGATCTAGGGTTCATTACTGTGAAAGAAGTTTATGACTTCTTTTTACCCAATAGCAGAGTTGGTCACTCTTTAGACGACCAGCTCTCTCAAATACACACCAGATGCTCCATACCCTGGTGATCAAAAAATTAGTACCTAGAAAGGAAGGAAATCAGTTTGTTCGCCCACTTGATCTTGCGATTATGTACTTCCTCATTCATCACCAAAAACTAAACCTTCCAAAGCTCATCCTCAATCACATAGCCTCAACCATCTCCTCACCCCGACACTCTCTGGGGTATGTCTTTTGGCTCCCAAAAATCCTCACCCACTGTGAAATCATCCTTGACCCCTCTAAGGCTAGTCGTATCACCGAAACCGACAATCTTGGCCAGATCTTGTATAACAAAACACCATCCTTTCTGGCCAAGTCTGTCTCTAAGCCAAATCCGCCATCAAAAAAACAAGCCCCTCCAAAAACAACATCCCCTCCAGACACCGCATCTCTCACCAAACGGATAACTGTGATCGAGAACAACCTCGCCAGTCTATCACAAAGATCGACATGCTCATCGACGTCCTCAACTAAAACCACAAGCAGACAATGAATATCTTTGCAGAAGGAGTCTAGAAGCTGGCGGAGGAGTTCAAGGAGACTTTTACTGAAACCCTAGCGGCGGCAAAGGCAATGGATGGTGCTGAGACTTCGGGGGAAGATGGAGCACGGGATGCGGACCAAGAATGGATCAAGAAGATGACTAACTCTTTACCCCACCCCTTTTAACTCCTAGAATGAACTGACTTTTTGAATACTCTTGAATTGCGTAGGTGGATTGTTTTTATGACTCGTGGATTATGTGGTTTTTTTTGGATACTATTAATGTGTTTCCCCTGTTGTTGGCAAACGGGGAAGCGGTGTATCCCGCGGCTGGTTTATGCGGGTAACTATGTGTGGATGCTGAGTGCCTCTGAAGGCCTCATCTTGTTTCGGATTGGTTTTATTTCTGCTAAGTCATATTTGAAGTAGTTTCATACTATAGTTGTTATTGCTCTCTTATCAACTGCATTAGCTTAAGGGGGAATATTTGTTTAAGGGGGAACAAACAGTGTGTTGTTCTCCCGAGATAGTTGCTCTACCTTGCTATGTGTTCTCTTTGCAGGTATATTCATTAAAAACTTCAAAGTCTACGCCGGATACACTGAGTTTGCCATCATCAGCAAAAAGGGGGGTAATTTTGTTGGAGACTTAGTTTTGTAGATGATTGCCTCCTCAGTCAAAGTAGCTCTGCAGAAAGACTTGACGTCGTAACTCATCAGCTCGAGTACCTTTGTAGCAAGACCTGTTCACTTGTCTCTGATCAACTAAAGGCGCGACACTATCGAGTGGCTGCGGAAATCTCGGATGCGTGGAAGCGTGCACAACGTGAGAACGTGAAGCAACAATAACTCCGATACTTGCGCATCCAAGTCAAGCAGCCGCTATGTGAAGACAATACCGAAGATTTAGGAAACCTTTTAGCAAGTATGTAGACAAAGGATTGTAATTAATTTCAGTGTGCATTCTAGATCATTCTGAGAGAGAGAAACACCGCTTTGAGAGGAGAAAGTATTTTTGAGAGATCTTAGTGAGATATTGTCAATTAGCTTAGGTATTATTACCTAGAGAGCACACATAGAACACTCCCTTTACTCCTTGTTACACATTGATCAACGCCGAGAGTAGAGCGAGTGTTGGATGAGACAGAATACTTCTGTCGAATCCCAAGATAGGAAGCTAGGTTGTAATTCACATTGAATTTCAATACAAGCAGAATCCTATCTTGTTAAGTTTAAAACAAAAGCTTCCGCGTAATTATTTTCTGCATACATTTATTCTTCAAGCAGAGTTGGTCTGAGACTAACACCTCAGACCTACTCGGTCAGCACCCCGATCCCATACGTGAAGCAACTAATAACTCCGATACTTGCTCATCCATGTCAAGCAGCCGCTACGTAAAGACAATACCGAAGATTTAGGAAACTGTTTAGCAAGTATATAAACAAAGGATTGTAATTAATTTCAGTGTGCATTCTAGATCATTCTGAGAGAGAGAAACACCGCTTGAGAGAGAAAGTATTTTTTGAGAGATCTTGGTGAGATATTGTCAATTAGCTTAGGTATTTATTACCTAGAGAGCACACATAGAACACTCCCCTTTACTCCTTGTTAAGCATTGATCAAAGCCGAGAGTAGTAGAGCGGTTGAGGTTGGATGAGACAGAATACTTCTGTCGAATCCCAAGATAGGAAGCTAGGTTGTAATTCACATTGAATTTCAATACAAGAAGAATCCTCTTGGTAAGTTTAAAACAAAAGCTTCTGCGTTATTATTTTCTGTATACATTTATTCTTCAAGCAGAGTTGGTCTGAGACTAACACCATTAATTTCAGTGTGCATTCTAGATCATTCTGAGAGAGAGAAACACCGCTTTGAGAGAGAAAGTATTTTTGAGAGATCTTAGTAAGATATTGTCAATTAGCTTAGGTATTTATTACCTTGAGAGCACAATAGAACACTCCCCTTTACTCCTTGTTATGCATTGATCAAAGCTGAGAGAAGAGCGAGTGTTGGATGAGACAAAATACTTCTGTCGAATCCCAAGATAGGAAGCTAGGTTATAATTCACATTGAATTTCAATACAAGCAGAATCCTATCTTGTTAAGTTTAAAATAAAAGCTTCCACGTTATTATTTTCTGCATACATTTATTCTTCAAGTAGAGTTGGTCTGAGACTAACACCTCAGACCTACTCGGTCAGCACCCCGATCCCATCAAGTGGTATCAGAGCCTGCATTGGCTGGCAAATCTCTCAAAATGGCGGAAATCTCAAATTCCAACAACAACAACAGAATGCAGGTGGAGAACCCAAAGCTAACCTCCATAAACTACAATATGTGGGAAACGAGATGGAGTCGCACCTCCAGTCACTCAATCAACAACTCTGGACGGTAGTGACAAAAGGAAATTTCCAGTTCCTGAAGGGAAAAATCCAAGCTCTTATACGGCTGAGGAGCGCAGATGTGTGAGCTAAATGCCCAAGCCATACGAGTCATCTACACAAGTCTCTCTCCACCCGAAAGACGAAGAGTGTATCGCATCAAGGTAGCAAAAGAAATCTGGGATCATCTTCGAGCTGTTCGTGAAGAAAATACCGGGCTTCGAAAGTCAAAAATACTAGAACTGAAGATAACCTACGAAAACTTCATGGGAAAGCCTGGAGAATCCTCAGCGACATGCTTGCACGATTCACTGAACTCACTGCTACCATGGAAGAGTGTAGATTGGAGAGTCAAACGAAAATATCAACAACAAATTTCTAGATAGTCTGGGTGAAGAATGGACGAGAGTGTTATCTCCACGAAGGCTTCTAAAAGCCTAGAACAATGGACCTTGACCGACTTATGGTCCTATCTTCAGTCCATCAACAAATACAAAATGAAAATAAAAAACATAGGTAATGCTTCTCACTCAAACCATACTGTCTCCTATTCTAATGTGAATTACAACCTAGCTTCCTATCTTGGGATTCGGCAGAAGTATTCTATCTCATCCAACACTCGCTCTACTCTCGGCTTTGATCAATGCGTAACAAGGAGTAAAGGGGAGTGTTCTATGTGTGCTCTCTAGGTAATAAATACCTAAGCTAATTGACAATATCTCACTAAGATCTCTCAAAATACTTCTCTCTCAAGCGGTGTTTCTCTCTCTCAGAATGATCTAGAATGCACACTGAAATTAATTACAATCCTTTGTTTAATACTTGCTAAACGGTTTCCTAAATCTTCGGTATTGTCTTCACGTAGCGGTGCTTGACTTGGATGCGCAAGTATCGGAGTTATTTGTTGCTTCACGTTCTCACGTTGTGCACGCTTCCACGCATCCGAGATTTCCGCAGCCACTCGATAGTGTCGCGCCTTTGGTTGATCAGAGACAAGTGAACAGGTTTGCTGCAGAGGTACTCGAGCTGGTGAGTTACAACGTCAAGTTTTTGCAGAGCTACTTTGACTGAGGAGGCAATCATCTGCAAACTAAGTCTCCAACAAAATTCCCCCTTTTTGCTGATGATGGCAAACTTAGTGTATCCGGCGTAGACTTTGAAGTTTTTAATGAATATCCCTACAAAGAGAACATATAGCAAGGCAGAGCAACTATCTCGGGAGAACAACTCACTGTTTGTTCCCCCTTAAACAAATATTCCGCCTTAAGCTAATGCAGTTGATAAGAGCAGATAACAACTATAGTACGAAACTACTTCAAATACGACTTAGAAAAAAACCAATCCGAAACAAGATGAGGCCTTCAGAGGCGCTCAGCGCCCATACATAGTACCCGTATAAACCAGCTGCGGGATACACCGCTTCCCCCGTTTGCCAAAATCAGGGGAAACGCATTAATAGTATCCAAAAAATCACATAATCCAAGAGTCCTAAAAACAATCCACCAGCGCAATTCAAGAGTATTCAAAAGCCAGTTCATCCTAGGAGTTAAAAGGGGTGGGGGGTAAAGAGT
The DNA here is from genome assembly GCA_023374045.1 of Limonium bicolor. NCBI lineage: Eukaryota > Viridiplantae > Streptophyta > Magnoliopsida > Caryophyllales > Plumbaginaceae > Limonium > Limonium bicolor. The sequence continues at coordinate 93,142,791 of CM041779.1, forward strand.
TAGTCATCTCCTCGATCCATTCTTGTGTCCGCATCTCGTGCTCCATCTTCCCCGAAGTCTCAGCACCATCCATTGCCTTTGCCACCACCAGGGTTTCAGCAAAAGTCTCCCTGAACTCCTTTGCCAGCTTCTGGACTCTCCTGCAAAGATATTCATCGTCTGCTTGTGATTTTTGTTGAGGACATCGATGAGCATGTCGATCTTTGTGGAAAGACTGGCGAGGTTGTTCTCGATCGCAGTTACCCGTTCGGTGAGAGATGCGCGGTGTCTGGAGGGGATGTTTGTTTTTGGAGGGGCTTGTTTTTTGGATGGAGGATTTGGCTTAGAGACAGACTTGGCCTGAAAGGATGGTGTGTTTTATTGTACAAGATCTGGCCAAGAATGTCGGTTTCGGTGATACGACTGGCTTTTGAGGGATCGAGGTTGATTTCACAGTGGTGAGGATTTTGGGAGCCAAAAGACATACCCTACTGAGTGTCAGGGTGAGGAGATGGTTGAGGCTATGTGATTGAGGATGAGCTTTGGGAGGTTTATTTTTTGGTGATGAATGAGGCAGTACATAATCACAAGATCAAGTGGGCGGACAAACTGATTTCCTTCCTTTCTAGGTACTAAGTTTTTGATCACCAGGGTATGGAGCATCTGGTGTGTATTTGACAAAGCGGGTCGGTCTAAAGAGTGACCAACTCTGCTATTAGGTAAGAAGAAGTCATAAACTTCTTTCGCAGTAATGAACCCTAGATCAGGAAATCCAGCCCTATCATAGAATTTTAGCCCGCTAGTTGGAATGGCCAAATGAGTTGCAATGGAGTTGGAATCAAGAATAATTGCTATTTCATGTACCTCGTTCATGATCTTGCCTTTGCGAATGACTCAGTTTTGGTAGAACTGGTTGGCCTCGGTTTTATGGTAGGTTTGGATGCCGTGGAACAAGTGTATCCAATTCTGAAATCGGAGCATCTCTTCGAACATGTCGAACTCCATTAAGTGCAACCACTCCAGATCGAGTAGCTTGCCTTTCACCAAGTTGCGTGACTCTGCGGAGTCATCCGGTGGTAGTGAGGAGACAGCAGAGTGAGCGTCGATGAGGCCTAGCCTTGGAGCAGGTGATGGTGGGACAGACTCAGAGAGAGGACGAAGTCACTTTCTAGTGGAAGTTGTTGTTGTGTCGGAGTCTGCCTTAGTTGATGAGTTGGTGGTGCTGCGCGGTTTTTCTTCAGCTTGCGATGCGGTGACCACGGGGATGGAGCAGAGACTGGGACTTTAGGAGTGGGTTTTGAAGATGACGGTGGGCACTTAGCCCTTGATCTTAGGGTTCGAGTAGCAGGAGGTCTGGGAACATTGGACTTAGAACGGCGGGTTTTCTTTGGGGGAGGTGAGTTTTCAGGAGCAGTAGGTTAGATTTCGAGGTCTTGTACCTCTATAGGTTCTTTGACAGGGGAGTGGGTTTCGGGTTTGGATTTTCTTGATCAGAGGGTGGTGGAATGAGCCGAACTCGATGTTTGACGGAGATTTGGTTATTGTGTTGGTGGTGGGTATGATCGGGGTGGTAGGTGGTGTGACGTTTCTTTGGGGAGAGAGGGTGTTGTTTCCGATGGTTGGGATGTCGTGGTGTTGACGATGAGGGTGGGGTCAGTTGAGACATTGGGTAAGGGGTGGTGATTGGCTGGGTGTCGATTGACATGACGGGAGCGACAGCGGTGGAGTCGGAGGTGGAGGTGGGGTGTGTTTGTGGCTTGAAGAATGGTGAGTTTGTTTATTAGGGCTTGGAGAAGCTGTGGAACATTGGGTAATTCGGCGTCGGAAAACATGGAGGTTTGCTTAGGGTTAGGGTTTGAAGCCATGGCAGTGTTTGTTGATGTCGCGGGTAGTTTTTCATAAGTAAACACTTGTTTTTGTTGCGTCGGTGTTTGTTTATTTGAGAGACGGACTAGGTCATCTGACGTATTCATGCATTTCAACCAAACATTGAAAAAACAGGAGAACGAGATACAACCTTAGCTAAGTCATACGGGTCATACCTAGTTGTGAGCATAGAGCTTCAAAAGGATCTCGTTGCAACGGTTTAGTGAATATGTCTGCAAGTTGATCTAAAGTAGGAACGTATTCTAGTTGTATCAGCCCTTTTTACACAATCCCTTAAGAAGTGGTGACGAATCTCAATGTGCCTTTGTCCTGGAATGATGACAGGATTTTTAGATAATCAATAGCACTTGTTGTCACAGAAAATGTAGTACAAGTAGGAGGAATGAGATCCTGTAGTTGTTGTTGTATCCAAAGTATCTATGCACAACAAGCAGCTGCGGAGATATATTCGGCCGCCTCAACAGATGACAAGGCTACCGTTGTTTGTTCTTGACTCAGGCTACAAGACAAAGTCCCAAAAATTGTGCTGGCGGTACCAGACGTGCTTTTCCTGTCTAATAAGGAGCTTGCAAAATCAGAATCACTGTAAACCATTAGAGTGAAATCAGGAGTACTCGGGTACCAGAGAGGTACATGTCCTGGGTGTTTTTCAAATAGCAAAAGATTCGCTTTACGCTTTGAAGCTATGATTCTTTTGGGTTTGCCTGAAATCTTGCACAGAGGCATCAGCATAGAGAATGTCAGGCCTACTTGCTGTTAAATAAAGGAGAGAACCTATCATACCTGTATAGTGTAGCATCAACGGTAATTCCTATTTCATCCAATGTAGTTTCTCTGTTGCGGACATCGAGTAGTAGGTGTGGGCTTTCGAATCCTGCATCTTATATTTGATTAGAAGCTCGTGAATGTATTTTTGTTGATGAATTTGAGTCCCGTTTCTTGCTGAATGATTTGAAGACTAAAAAGAATTTTAATTCTCCAAGAGCACTCATTTCAAACTATTTACTCATGAGATCAGAAAAGAATGAGCATAATTCAGGAATAGTGGATCCATAAATTATATCATCCACGTAGATCTGGACGATGAGTATGTCTTCACTTTGGTGAGAGTAAAAAGAGTTTTGTCCACCTTACCTCGATGAATCCAGAGACAATAAGTAAGATGAGAGACGCTATACCATGCCCGAGGTGCCTGCTTCAGGCCATATAACGCTTTGTCTAACTTGTTGACAACTCCGGGTGATGTGGGTCTTCGAATCCCGGTGGTTGAGCAACATAAACATCTCTGTCGATGTATCCATGTAAAAATGCAGTTTTTACATCCATTGGTAGAGCTTCATACTCGATGAGCCGCGTAGGCCACGAGTATTGGAATTGCCTCAATTCGAGCTACTGGAGCATAAGTCTCATCGTAATCAATTCCTTCATCTTGGGCGTATCCCTGAACTATGAGTCTAGCTTTGTTGCGAGAGATATTCCCTTGATCATCTAACTTGTTGCGAAACAACCCACTTGGTACCAATTGGTTATGGTTTTGGTTGGACAGGGAATAAGTCACCAGACGGAATGTCGTTGTAGAGACGTAGTTCTTCTTGCATGGCGAGTATCCAGTCATGGTCCTGTAGAGCTTGTTGGACATTCTTAGGTTCGATTGTGGATAGGAAGGCATTAAGGCACAGAGATTTTGATGGATCTCACTGCGTGTTTGAAACACCTTTAGAGGATACTTAGGATTTGAGTGATGGGATGAGCAGAGGCTTGTTGGAATTTTCTTGCGAGGTTGATGGAAGACTAGTGGAGGGATTGGTGTTTGGTGATGTGAGGTGTGGTTGTAGTTGTGATTGTGGAGGAGGTTGTAGGTCATTTGTGGGGTAGGTGAGGCATCTTTGAATGAGTTATCAGGGTCATCGTCGCTGTCGGAGGATGGTCTGTCGGAAGAGGTGTTTGTGGTGGAGGGATGGTAGCTACTGGATTCAATGAAGGTTGTATCTAGGGTATCTTAATGGGGTGCATGTGGATTGTGTTCGCAGTCACTGGAGTTAGAAAGTTTTTGAAGCGAATGTGAGGACTTTCTTCAAGACACAATGTTCTTTGTTGAGTACTCTATAAGCTCGATATGGGATGAGTAGCCAAGGAAGATTCCTTCATCACTTTTAGATGCAACTTGCCTAGATATCTTTCCATTATTGTGTATGAAATACTTGCATCCAAAGCGCCGTAGATTAGTTACAGAAAGGGGACGACCTTTGATAATTTCATATGGTGTTTTGCCGATGAAGGGATGAATTGACGACGATTCAAAATGTATGCAGTTGTGATAGCTTCTGCCCATATGAAGCTGGGAGGATACTGTCAATGAGCATTGTTCTGCCAGTTCTACTAAGGTGCGATTCTTTCGTCTTAACTACGTTTTGTTGTGGAGTACGAGAATGCTGATGTTTGATGCATGATTCCCTTTGCCCTGAAAAATTTTGAAAACTGGATATTGCAGAATTTGTACCGTTGTCAGAACGAATTGTCTTGACTGTGGTGGACAGTTTGTTAGTAATCATTTGAAACAAAGTTTTCGAATTCAGAAAAAATGTGTCCGATTTGTTCTTAGACGAAGAGTACCCATGTCCGCGCGAGTAGTCCTCGACGATGACTAGAGCGTACTTCTTACCACTCTTGCTTTGAACACGCATTGGTCCACATAGATCCATGTGCAGCATATCCAGCGGAGATGTTGTAGACATCTCTGGTTTCCTGGAAAGCTTGCTCTCGAATGTTTCCCTTGTACGCACGCAGGACAGAGTGTCGGTCTGAAGAAGTTTGTCTGAGGAAGTCCTACTACAAGATTTCTGTTTTTGATTTTGTTGAGAAGTTTGCGTGTGCATGACCTAAACGAAGTGCCATAAGGAAATATTTTTGTCCTGTACACTGAGACAGAGAGTGCCATCTAGGTTAGGGTTTTCAAGAGATAACTTGTAAAGATTGTTCACCCTTACACCAGTGGCTTTTAGAAGACCTGTTTGCTCATCAAAGATTTTGCAGTCAGAGGCCGAAAAGAGAACAACGTTAGAGAGATCACATATTTGAGAAATACTTAGAAGGCTATGTCCAAGACCATCTACTAAATTGACATTTTCTATCTTAAAGAGGGAGGGATTACCGACGGTTCCAATACCAATGATTTCACCATGAGCATTGTCACCAAAGTTACCTTTCCCCCATGGTGTTGAGAGAGTCGTGAACTTGTCAGGGTCTCCTGTCATATGTCGTGAGCATCCACTATCTAGAAACCAAGAGTCATTGTCCACGGTCTCTCCCTACAAAACAATCAGAGGTTAGACTTGGGAACCCAGGCGAACTTGGGTTCCCTCTTTGAAGCAAAAGAGCTGTGAAGATGTCGTGCTTTAGACAGAGTATGTAGACGTTGCATATTGAAAGATAAGTCTCTGCCAAGCTTATGACATGATGAGTGAATGTGCCCGTCGTAGCCACAGTAACCACAAATTAATAGAGAAGGTAGGTGAACATACTTCTTTTGCCAACGAAATTTGTTTTCAAATTTTTCTTTTTGGAATTTTCTTCGTTGAAGATCGTTGGGTTTTGAAGCCATTTTGGGCAGATTAACTTTGCCTTTGTTTTTCAGCCAGTGAGGGGGATTCGATGATGAGACCGATTCCATCTGTGCCTTTTTAAGAGCGATTTTCAGGGAATCGACCTCTTTCTCGAGTCGAACTTGCCTTTCATTTGACTCTCGGAGTTTGTTTTCAAAGAATTTTGGTTTTTGCATGGCAGCACCTCACGAACAAAGGTAATCGGTTTGAAGAATTTTTGAGGGATTTTGGAATGATTTTTCTGTAAGACAAACTTGGGTTTTTAAGAATTGATGAGACTGTGAGCATCTCTTAACTCACTTTCAAGTTTTTCGGCCTTTTCTTCAGACTTTTGCAATTTGAGCCGGTCGTTGTTGACATGACCCTTTAACACATGAATTTCTTCGTAAAGAGAAGCTATCCTTTCTTGTTCTTCAGTTAATTCGAATTCAGGATGATTGGGGTCTATGTAGTAAGTGGATAAATCTAAAGAAGGAACAACACATGAGTCAGAGAAGAATTCAGTTACCTCTAAAGAGGGACTCTTGCATGCCTGACTTTTATGGGCCATGAGGCAGATTAAGCTTGATGTTCCAATCTCAGGTTCTTTGAGTCAGAGTCTCCCCATGCTGAATTTGCCATCAGTGATGATTGCTCACGATCATCTTTTTCTTGAGTGGACAGTTGTTGGCGTAGTGTCCCGGTTTTAGGCATTTGAAGCATACTCGGTCTCCGGTTCCAGTAATCTCTTGCTGATTACGGTTGTATGATTGATATGGTCGATTTTGGTTTTGGCTAAACCTGTTTGGACGTTTCTTTCTGATCGATCTCGCATGAATTTCTTAAAGTTCTTGACCAGCATGGCATATCTTCGAAGGTGTTCGCAGATCCTTCCTCTATTATGCCGTCAATCAGAGTGTCTCGTAGCTGCTGGATTAAATCGTGATTTGGGGAGGTGGTCTCATAATGGAATGACTCGTTCTGGTGGGCTGGTATCTGACTAGGTGTGGTCTTCACCTGCAAAGCATGACAGACGTAGTTTGGTTGTCAACCTACTCGATCTATCAAGCGGTTAACATTCATCTCATCCTATAAATGATGCTCAACTTAATGGGGAACTTTATCTCATCTTGACTGCGTCGGTTCCCTTTGCCATCATCAGCAAAAAGGGGGAATTTGTTGGAACCCAAGGTTTTGCTGATAATGGCAACAGAGTAAGTCTGGTGACAGAAGAAGTATCACTGATAATAGCATCAGAGTAAGTCTGGGCGACGAAGGAGTCTGACTGCACAAGGAGTCTTTCTGCGACAATATATTCTCCTGGAACGTTCTAGAAGTTATAAGGCGCGCCTCTACTGCTAAAACGTGAAGAAATTCATGAAAATAACTGTCACACACGTTCACTTATGATCAGGCCTGAAAATCAAGGCGGTCAAGCTGAAAGAGCGCCAGAACGAGTGCCTCTGCAGAGTAGTTGAGATATTTCCCGCCCAATGCGTAGTGGGAAGACGTGGGATGTCGTGGAAACACCAGTTTACAAATCATGGGAGCAGTTACTTCGGGTTTTATCAGTATATAAGCATGTATAAGTCATTTGTAATCCTTGGAGCTCTTCACTTCCATATTTCTTGAGAGAGAGAGTCATATTGAGAGAGATATCATTTTCGAGAGATTCTAGTGAGACTTAGTCAATCAGCTTAGGTATTTATTACCTAGAGAGCACACAAAACACTCCCATTTACTGCCTGTTACGCATTGATCTAAGCCGAGAGTAGAGTGAGTGTTGGATGAGACAGAGTACCTCTGTCGAATCCCAAGATAGGAAGCTAGGTTGTAATTCACATTGAATTTCAATACAAGCAAAATCCTATCTTGTCAATTTTACACAAAAGCTTCTGTATTATCTTTTGGGCAATTACTTATCTCTAAGCAGGGTTGGTTTGAGACTAACACCTCATACCTACTCGGTCAGCACCCCGATCCCATCAGAAGTGTTGCAGCGTGTAACCGAGAATTAGCAAGGGAAGATGGTGGGAAGTGGTAAGGTAAGGTACAAGTGATTATTATTTTGTGCTTTAGCTTGTACTTGCTTGTCTTCCCAATGTTGTTTACTTTTCTAACTCATCATTTTTTTTCTTCATTTTTTGAGTGTGTGCCGAGTATATACATGGGTGGAGGGAAAATTTTGATTCTTGTACATTAATGTGACATTAATATCATGACTTAGGGCCCGTTCATTTTTAACGATTCGTATGGGGCTTAGCATTTGAGGAGTGAGATGGACACCTGTTGTTTTACTAGTGGTTAGTAGTTCTTTTCCCCTCAAATTGGTCCCACCTGCTAGACACGGAAAAAGAGATTAATCAACAATCTAGTACAACCTGTGTTTGAGTTTTTAAAAGCTACCAAACTAACACCCCCTTAATATATATATAGGTGACTTATTCATGTATTAGGTGATACATGTACCATTTCATGCTTAAATGACTATATACAAGAGTTTGTTGTATTTACAGTTTGGTTTGAGTATGTATATTACTCATTGTAATTATATCACTTATTTTAAGACATTGGTATATGCATTAAGATATTACATGTTGTTTCAGTTTTAGGAGTTTTTTCTCCTTAATAGTGTTCTCTCTTTGATTAGAGATTTTTAATATATGTTTTAATGTCCATTCGGACTATATATTTATCATACTATTTATGGTAAGTATTTTCCATTATGTGGATAATTATTTTCTTATTTAAATTAATCCCTTAATAATTAAGGCAATAATTATGTGGGGTATTTCATGCAAGGTAATCGCAACGGTCAACTTCAACTTTTTTCTAATGAAATACGATAGGGTCAGACTGGCGGCGTACTACCTGAAGGACACAACTCGTGATTTGTGGAACTTGGTGAAGGAAAACTAGTTGGCAGATCCAGACTTTGGTTGGGGAGCCTACAAGGCTTTATGAAGGGCCAAATACTACCCAACTCATGTACGAACGAAGAAGAGGGTAGAACTCGATTCTTTAGAACACGAGGAAGATGACAGTGGACGAGTATTACGCGAAGTTCATCGCCCTACTACACCTCTTACCTGCCTTGGATACTCAGATGAGATCTTGGTCGAGCGGTTCTATGGGGGCCTCAACCCCCGCATTCAGTACGCTTTGGCACAATTACCTACACTACTCTTGAGGTAAGGAGAAAAGAAAATTGATTCACTAATTGAATGTCAATATGGGCTATTTATCTAAAGTAAATACACTAACATTTGGGATTATAGGAGTGCTATCATGCTGCCTCCAGAGTAGAGATTGTGGTCCATATGAGGGATACTCTGAACCAGAAGAGGAAGGCCGTTGAGCCTAGTACCGATGGTTCTCGATAGGGCGGCTATGATAAGAAGAAGAAGAAGTCGTTCCAGAAGGGGCAGAAACAATACCAGGGGAAGGAGAGTTGGTCTCCTGAGAACCTCTAGCTAGTTGCCCATGCTGAGGCAGCTAAGCCTCTAAGATCACCCCCGCTTAAGGGTTAGGTGTTTTATTTGAATAACCTGTTAGATGTCATATGATTACTTCATTATTTTGAACACCGGACTAATTCCCTAATGAATCAGGTGCTGGCTCCGATGCGAGCACGGGCTGGAAGTTTCAGTGCTATTACCATTGTAACCAGTGCGGGAAGGTCCATCCAGGAGTGAACTGCCGCAGAGAGAAGTTCCAGTGCCGCTATTGCCAGTTGCTAGGACATCGGGCATTCGAGTGCATCCGGAACCCTGAGAGTAAGTCTTACCGCCCGGGGATGAAGCCGAGTGGTGATCAGAGGGGTGGATCCGGTGGTCCACGCCCTACTCAAACTACCCAACCTACTGCGGGTCAGAGTGAAGGAAAAGGGCCCAGCATCAGGACAACCTACCCTACATGTGATTGATCGCACCGATGGGTCTGGCCCATCTACTACAGGTACTACTAAAACCCGATAGACAATAAAAAGCATGACTCTGAATGTTGAGTGAATTACTCGAGTGCTTGTATGCCTAAATGTCAATGGAGTAGTTAATTAAATTGACTTATAAGTTAGAACTTTAACAATCTTAGGAAGCTACGATATTTTTTTCCTATCCCCACCCCTCACCGCCCACCCTAGAAGAAAACACGTCAAAGCACAAGAAATTTCAAACGAACAGTGTCAGGTTATCCGACCAGTTATGATTCTACTCAAGGGATACCTGACACCCGAGACATAAAACACCATCATCAGAAGATGTAGAGAATTGGGAGTGGGACCAGGAGGGTTCTATACTCTAGAATATCCAAGGATCAAAGATGAAGCTAAAGATGATGTGTTTGGGAAAGGACTAGAACCCCTACACAAGGACATACCAAGAGACGAGGACCAAAGACGGAGCAAGAGTACCAAAAATACTGGATGAATTCCTACCAGTCGTGGAGCGAGCTATTAGCTTTGCCCAGTAGATGGAAGCAGACTCGATTCCCGACCTTGGAGCGGATATGTGCATCATCAACTTCTATGAGAAAGGTGGCCGATTAGGACTGCATCAGGATAAGGACAAGACACTGGAGTCCCTTACCCAGGGAGTGCAGTAGTATCCCCCTATCCGTTAGAGACGAGGCGGAGTTCCTCTATGGCGAGCAGAAGCATGTGGACCTTGCCAAGAAGATCATGTTGAAATCAGGAGATGGACGCCTCTGTATTGTTTGACTTTGGTACCTTTCTAGTTACGGAGTGGATGCCTCTTTATTGTTTGACTCTGGAGCCTCACATACCTTTGTATCTCCTTCACTTGCGAGGAAGTTGGGGCTAGACGTTTGTAGAGTTATCAGATTCATGGTGACACTCCCGTCTAAGGAGAAGATAAGTTTACACGCTGTTACAGAGGAGCCACTATCCGAATCAGGGATCAGGAATTTCCCATAAACCTGATCGAGTTCAGAGGCCTGGGGTTCGATCTGATAGTGGGAATGGACTGGTTAGCGCGGCACATAGGCCGCATACTTGTGGAGAGCGCTGATTATTGCTCAGGAGCCCATTAGAGGTGACAGTATCATGCCGGTAGAGTCCTAGAGATCCTTCGATCAAGACTATATAAGCTATGTCCATGTGCAGGGAGATTAGGAGGCAGAGTGAGGTATTCCTCTGCTATGTTCACGACTTAGAGCGAGATCCCGAGTTCATTGCCGATGTACTAGTGGTGTCGGAGTTTCCCGACTTCTTTCCTAGGGAGCTTCCTGGCATGCCACCAGCCAGAGAGGTAGAGTTCACCATCGATCTACTACCAGGCACGGGCCCGATAGCCAAGGCGCCGTACTGTAAGACACCGGCAGAGATGGCCAAGTTGAAAGAGCAGTTGAAAGATCTACTCGACAAGAGTTACATAACCCTAGTGTATCGCCTTGGGGCGCACCGGTCCTCTACGTGAAGAAGAAGGATGGTAGCCTACGATTGTGCATCGACTACAGAGAGTTGAATGTCGTGTCTGTGAAGAACAAATACCCACTACCGCCATTGATGACTTATTCGATCAGTTGAAGGGGGCATCAGTGTTCTCTAGATTGACTTACGATCAGGTACCACCAGATACCGATCAGGGAGCAGGACATAGAGAAGACGACATTCCGGATGAGCACGGCCACTACGAGTTCATAGTGATGCCGTTTGGTCTGTCGAACGCTCCAGCAATGTTTATGGATCTGATGAACCGATTGTTCAGGGAGCAGCTGGACGATAGTGGTTATTTTATCGAAGATATTCTTGTATACTCGAGGTCGAGGGACGAGCATGAGGGCCACCTCAGATGAGTCTTGAGATTCTGAGGGAGAACAAGCTATTTGCTAAGTTCTTCAAGTGCGAGTTCTGGCTTGATCGAGTTTCCTTTCTCGGTCATGTCATCTCAGATGCTGATATCTCTATAGATCCAGCGAAGGTCAAGGCAGTAAGCACCTTGCCTAGGCCGAAGTCAGTTACAGAGGTTCGGAGTTTTCTCGGGCTAGCGGGCTATTACCGGAGGTTCGTTAGGGACTTCTCCAGAGTGGCGAAGCCGATGACCAGTTTGATGAAAAGGATGCGCCGTTTATATGGACTAACGAGTGTGAGACCTCATTTCAAAGTTTGAAGGATGCACTGACCTCAGCACCCGTTCTGACTATCCATGAGGGCACAGAGGGTTACGAGGTTTACTGTGACGCATCGGGGAGAGGTATGGTATGTGTACTCATGCAGCATGGGAAGGTGGTCGCCTACACCTCCTGGCAGCTGAAAAAGCATGAGGAGTCCTACCCCACGCATGATTTGGAGCTGGGCACGATTGCTTTGCTTTGAAGATCTGGTGCCATTACATGTACGGTGTCTAGTTGACAGTGTACTCGGACCACAAGAGCTTGAAGTATGTGTTACTCAAAAGGAGTTGAACATACGACAGAGGAGATGGGTTGAGTTTCTCATGGACTAACATCAACCTTCAGTACAAGGAAGGTAAGGCGAATGTCGTGGCCAATGCATTGAGTCGACGGGTGCATTCATTACATGCCATAGTTGCTAGCACTAGTCTAATTGACGAGGTGCGTAACGCACAGTAGAGCGACCAACGCATGAGAGAGATCAGTCAGAAGCTGTCTGATGGTACTTTCGAGAGCGGGAAGTACGAGTTTTAGTTGCATGATGATGGGTTGATTAGGCTAAAGGGCCGATTATGCATACCTAGAGACAACACAGAGTTGTAGGAGCATATCCTTCGAGAGTCACATTCTTCTACCAAGCTTGTCCATCCAGGTGCCTCGAAGATGTACAAGGCCTTGAAGTGGAACTTGTGGTGGAGCGGGATGAAGAAGGATGTGACTGAGTACGTATTGAGATGCCTCACCTGTCAGAAGGTGAAATTTAAGCATAGATGACTTGGGGGCATGGTACAGCCGATGCCAGTTCCCGTGTGGAAGTTTAATGACATATCGATGGACTTTGTAGTTGGACTTCCGCCTACTAGAGGAGGTCTGGACATGATCTGGAAGGATACCTGGAAGGTACCGAGGATAGCAAAGTTGTTCGAGAGAGAGTCATCTGGCACCACGGGGTGCCAAAGACCATAGTGTAACACCCCTACTTAATCGGCTTCTAATCGTCATCCAAACTTGTACTTAACTTATAATCGCAGCGGTAGTCTAAAAACAATCGAAGTACTGGTGTCACCGTTCTCACTCGCCCATATGAGTAATAACACATTTACTGAAATATTCATAATACGAAACAATTTCCCACAGTGACAACAAGAGATAGACTTAACCTTCCATTCCAAATTAAAATACAATAACAGTGAGCATTCTAAGTATTCAAGTCCTATACACGTTTCTACGTTCGTATCGAAATACAACAGTACATATTTAAATAACTGTGACTAGCTACCCAGCGCGTCCCGCTCTCTGTCGACATTGAAGCTGCATACCTGAAAAATGTTTGTTTGTGGTATGGAATTAGCCCTTGCTGAGTATGCTACTACATGACTATCATGCCCCTCAGACCCTCAGTTAATTGGTCGAGAGCATGCAAATCATTTTCATGCATGTCGTTTAATATAAAACTGTAAAGCAATAATATATTGCAGTAAACTCAAATAACAAACAAGCCACCGGCTTCACATATCACACCACAATAAACCAACTGAAATGTGTCACAACGCAAATATGAGTACAAAGACTCCACTCAACCAAACACATAATAATTCACATTCGAGTACAGCGACTCAACTCGACCAAATACACAATAATTCACACACGAGTACAACGACTCAACTCAACCAATCCACAAACACACATACGAGTACAGCGACTCAATTCAACCAATCCACAATAATTCATATACAACACGTAACCACATAGCATAACCAATGAACAACAAGGCAAAACAACGAGGATTATAAACATGTATAGATTCCCGTCTTAGAACTAGTAGAAAAAATGTTTTTAACCACGGTTATTTTGCCTATATACCACGGTTAGGAACCGTGGTTTATGCTCGCGTCGTATATTCACAAATATCGATATACGACGGTTCGTAACCGTCGTTTAAAAGTGGAACTATATACCACGGTTTTCCTATGACCGTCGTTTAAGACCGTTTTCGGACGCGGTCTCACTGATTTTATACGACGGTTAAGGTCTGAACCGTGGTATAAAGTACCTTTTATACGACGGTTAGCGCCTGAACCATGGTATAAAGTGCTTTTATACGACGGTTATTCCTACAACCGTGGTATATAATGTATAAAATCAACGAATAAACCACGGTTATACATATAACCGTGGTTTATAGTCTATGAACTTTTTTCCAAATCGCCGGCGATTTAGAAGCGCCGCCTGTTGGGATAAAACTACACTATAATTAATATAAATTATAACAAACTAATAGGCAAGTGTACCTATTCGTAGTAGTAAAACAAGTGTCGTATCCACAAGGAGATTGTTCAATTATCCTAGTTTTGGTAGTTAATTAAAAACTGTAAAAAAGGGTTAGCCGGAGGCAAGCTTGATTTGTTGTTGGATTAGTAAAGAAACAATGAAAACAGTAAAAACGGTTGTGGATTAAGTGGATGGAAACTGTGCTAAGGAAGGTGAAATCGCCCGGTTATAACTCAGATAATAAATATAATCCTAGTTTGCTCTTATTTGTCTGTTAAGAATTTTATCTTGTGACCTTTCTAAATCATAGATAAGGACAGCTCTTAATTAATTCATTAAACTTCTTACAATCAGAAAAAGTCTAAAATCATTAATTAGCTTTAAGTGAGAATTCTTTTTTTAACAGCGATGGATTTTATCTGCTAATCAAGGAGATAATATCTAACGTTTGTCTCTCTTTGTGGTCTATTCTCTAATTTACAAAATCATTGAAATTAGAGAAACCGTAAATGCATAAAAATGATCAGTTCTTAAATTTAATAATAGAGAGAGACAAAACAAATATTATTAAGCAAACTCGGTATTATAAATACGCTGAGTTATTTTGGGTTAAACACCCTCCTAAGCACAATTATGAGATTACTCAGACATTGACAGAAATAAAACAAAGAAGAGATTGAAATAGTCATTATTCAGGAACTGCTGGCGAAGAACGGGTCTGCACTCGCCTGCCTCTTTTCTCTCTTTGTAAATTATTGCTTCTGTTTGAGTGTTTGAGTACGTACGTGAATGGTGAAATGGTGAAAATAAATAAAAGATGGAGAATTGTGGAGTTACGGGAGGAATTAATTGGAAGAGAATGGAGTGTGGTGTTGTGTGAATTCTTCAGCCTGTGGACGTACGTAGTGTATTATTTGCAGTATTGGTGCTGGGTTTATAGAGAGAATTGGAAGAGGCAAATGAAGAAGAGCATTAATTGAGCATTGATTGCAGACTGAGTGCTTCATTTAATGCAGGGGACAAGCGTGTGCAGAGTAGATGGATAGCAGACAGTGGACGAGTGGACGAGTTGCAGTACGAAGGCAAGTTGGAGACGACGAACGGCGAAGAAGGCGAAAAAGAAAACTGTCGCATTTCATTTATAGTCACGCCCGCTTCGTGACCTCACTGGCGTCCGCCTCTGAGCCATGTGGACGTCTCTGTGGTTTCTCCCGTTCTTTGTCCGCCTGTTTATGAGGCGTTGCCTCATTCTCTTCTTGTCCTCTTGCGTCCGCTCAGAAGACCGCCCAACAACCAGGCGGTTGCCTAGTGTCCGCCTCCAAGACCCCTACAAAGAGGCGTTGCATGTTTTTGTCCGCCAGTCTTGTCCGCCTGAAACACATGTGGACGCGATGAGTGTTGTCCGCCTTATAACAAGGCGGTTGCCTATGCGGTCTCAAGCAAGTATCGACCCATTCTCCTTCCAACTTTGACCGGCTCTAGATTTCGTTTGGACTCCGTTTTTCGAGCCGTCTGCGGCTATGCTTTGGTCTCTTCGTGTACTTTCTTCCTAGGTTGGATTTTCCTCATGTTTAAACCAATAAATTTGTGAAATAATCAATAAAACATAAACTAGAGGAAAACATACGATAAGTGAGAAATGAGCAGAAAAGTGCTGAAATGATATATGAAATACACCTATAAAACATGCTCATTTAGACACTTATCACACCCCCACACTTACCTTTTGCTTGTCCTCAAGCAAAACCATGTACCCAAACAAGTAGGGAATGCTCAATATTAACAAATACTATTATGAAGGGTAGGATAAAAAAGTCAATAGTACATGATCTTAAACTTTTTAGAGGAGTGTGATCCATCACCTACTGGTGGCATAGGTGTACTCAGGGCAAAAATAAAATTTAGAGTTTCGGGGTATGATCTAAGGTACTTCAATGCTTCTTGGTTAAGGTGACTTTGAGAACTTTTACCATGGCCAACTTCTCTCAAGAATGGCATTGAGGAGAAAACAAAAGGAAAAATAGAATTATGCATTGCTTCACTTTGCATAAGAGATGAGAAGATAATATGTAGGCATTAAGCCTTTGTATTTTAAGAACACTCAACTCTCTTGTTGGTTACCAATGGTGTCTCGCAAGTACCTTATTTTTTATTTTTTTTCTTAACAGAGAAGTACCCCTTAGCAATCCCTAAGAGAGAACAGAAAGAAACCCTGTGCAATAAAAATCCAACCATTTGCAGATTATTTGGTCACACCGCATATAAAATGCTCCTCAAAAGTAATCAAAATTTTAAAATTTTGTACAATTTATCCCACAATTCATAATATATTTATTTTTAAAGAGAACAACCTACAAATAAAGGGTCCATGACACTGAATTTGAACAAACGCAAGATGAGCAGAGAGATTAAGCATTTTAGCATAAAATGACACCGAAAAGGGCACACTCCCCCACACTTAAATGAACAACGTCCTCGTTGTTCACTCGAAAAAACAAGGAAAAGTTTCAGAAGGCCTTTTCGGTAAGTAGATAAAATAGAGAGAACACGAAGCTCACGAATGATCATTTAAGCACAGAAACGCTCCTCTACAGTTTTATTTAAATAAAAGCATAATTTAAAGAAACTGGTACTCCCCTGATATTATTTTGCTTGCGTTTATAGGAGTTCCCCCACACTTGAGCTTCAGCCTCAAGTAGCGTAGCTTGGTTGCGGTGTGAACATGAAATTGCACCTACATAAGACACTAGAAGCAACCATACTACAAACGGGGTTAAAGTTAGCAAAATAAAAATGAAAGAGAACCTGAAAATTAAAAAGGGAATAAAAGCAAATAAAGATAAGTTCGTCCGGGTTGCCTCCCGGAAAGCTGCCCTTCTTTAATGTCTTTGGCTAGACGCTTTCACCATGAAGTCAGCCGAGATCGAATATGAATGTTGAAGTCGGCTTCAACGGTGGGTGGGTCGGGCATCATGAATTATTGGAAAACCACCCGGATCCTCATTATTTGGTGGTGGGTAGCATGGTTTTATAATTTTATTTTATCCGGAGCTGCTACCATTTTGATTTTGTCAGGGTGCATTGGTTGGTTATCACAAGATAAAGCATTTTCAAGAGCATCATTACGAATAATAGCAGATGACATATCATGCACAATAGAGTCGACGATGTCCATAGAAAAGGTGTCTTCTATATGAGCGGGTTTCTTCATAACCTTGGACATGTCGTATTCTAGAGTTTCGTTATGCAGCCTTAAAATGACTTTTCCTTTTCAACATTGATTAGTGCTCTAGCAGTTCTCATGAAAGGTCGTCCTAAGATTAAGGGCACCCTAGTGTCTTCTTCCATGTCAATTACAATAAAATCAGCGGGGAACACAAAAGTTCCTACAGTAACAATCAAATCTTCTATTATTCCTTTTGGGAATACTAAAGATCTATCTGCTAATTGTAATTGAATAGATAGGCATGCATTTACCCATCTTAAGTTTGTTGAAAGTTGAGAGTGGCATTAAATTGATACTAGCTCCTAGATCACATAGCCCACTACCACAATCAACATTATCAATTGAACATGGAATAATTGGCAAACCTGGGTCTCCAAGTTTTGGAGGGAGACTCTTGAGAAGTACTGCTGACACTTCCTGTGTAAGGTGTACAGTTTCCACTTCCTGTAACGATCTTTTGTTGGTGATGATATCCTTCATGAACTTTGCGTATATTGGCATTTGTTTTAAAAGCATCGGCAAAAGGAATATTGATCGTCAGTTTCTTGAAGTGAGATAGAAACTTTCCAAACTGTTCATCTAAATTTTTCTTTCTTATTCTGTTTGGAAAAGGAAGTGGGGGAAGAATTTTAGTGAGAGAGGAAGGAGTAGATTCAGGAGACTCCTTCTCCTCGGAAACATCTTTTGTAGGAGGAGAGGCTTCTTCAGCTTCTTCCTGTTCCTCTTCTGGATTTTCTTGAGGTTCATGAGCTTGCTGCTCTTGATTATCAGTATCATCTCGGGGAGGAGATGAGTTGAGCGGCCTACCACTTCTTAACGACTGCCTTGGCCTGTTCCCTGGATTTGGATCTGGTTGACTAGGGAAGGCACCAGGTGGCCTTTGTGCAAGCTGCTGACTGATTTGCTCCAACTGTTGGTTGGTTTGCTGTATTTGGGCTTCAACCCATCTGTTTGTGGCTTCTTGATCCACGAGCCTGGTGTGGGTCGTAGTCATGAATCCTTTCATTAAGTTCCTGAATTCCTCATTTGGATCAGAAGAGGTTGAGGGTAGTTGTTGTTGCTGCTGGGAAACCAGGAGGGCACCTAGTGCTCGATAACCTATTTGGAATTTGGTTGGGGTCTGTTCCCCTGATAGGTATTAGAATTGTTTGTTCTGCCCTCCTTGGTTTGGATCATTATTCTTCCATGAGAAATTCGGGTGGTTTCTCCATGGAAAGTTGTTGTTGAAGTTGTTTTATAGGAGTTACCGGGACGGTTTCCTATGAAGTTTGCTTCCTCGTACTGGCCTTTGCCTTCACACTGATGGGTTTCATGAGGACCGGCGCATATTACACATCCTTCTGTAGGTGGAACTGACGATGAACTTGTAGGTGGGGAAGCTATTGTTTTTACAATTTCGTTTTGAGATGTCGTTAGCTTTTCCACCGTCTTTGCAAGGGACGAGATCTGAGCTGACAAATGATCTGTAGGCTCAACGTGGAGTAGGCCTGCTGCTCGTGGCGTTCTTCCTTTGGATCTCGTCCACTGTCTCGTGTTGCTCGTCATAGTTTCTAGAAGGTCATTCCTTCTTTAGGAGATTTCATCATGAAACTTCCTCCTGCAGAGGAATTAACAAGTAGTCGGTTCCCATCATCCAGACCGTTGAAGAATGACAGGCAGAGGGATTGATCGTCAAGACCATGGTGGGACACTTCATTAGCATATCTTTAATCTGTCCCATCGCGTACAACGTTTCTTCCCGGCTCCTGACAGAAAGTGTTGATTTCACCGATCAATTGCCTCGTTCTACTGGTTGGGTAGTATTTTGGCAAGGAATTTTTTGGGCCATTTGAAGCCATGTGGTGATTGATCGGGAGGAAGACTTCGATACCACCGGTTTGCTGAATCCGACAATGAGTGTGGAAATAGTTGTAGATGGATTCTTTCTTTGACGTTTGCCAGTCTGACCGAAAGAATTGCAGAAGTCTAGGAAGAGACTCAGATGATTTGGGGCTTCATCTGGGTTCGCTCCACTAAACTTGCCTAGATCCCGGACGGCGGTGATGTAGTGGGTTTTGAAAACCCATCGTCCGGCTTCTTCTGGTGTTAGTTCGGGGAGAACTATAGCTGATGCTCTTCCTTCGGTATCGGTTGGTGGTAATCAGATAGAGCACGGTGTTCTGGTTGATTGCATGGTCCATTTCATTTATAACTTCGTTATTGGCCATGGCTTGGTTTCTCAGGTTTCTTCGTGCGTTGAATAAAGTTCGCTCGGGTTCGGGGCTCGGACTGATTGGTGGAGAGCCTCGGGTTCGAGTATTTGGCATGCACAGAAGACTTGTGGTTTGTGAGACTGTGAAATTAGTTAGTAAAATAAGAAAAGGCAGATATTGGTTAGGCTGATAATTAATTAAACAATACTAATACATTTTTTTTCTTTTTTTTTAATACAAGAGTAAAAGACAGAAAATAAGTGACAAGGGAATTTACAAGTTAGCAGTTAGAGACAGAAATTATAGTAGAGTTAGTATACTGGAAATTTGAAGTTAATAAATACTGTACAGAAATTAAGGACAATGGAATATTAAATGTTAAGGACACTGGAATATTAAATGGACAATGGAATATGAAATGTTAAGGACACTGGAATATGAAATGACAGGAAATTTTAAGTTAGTAGTTAGGGACAATGGAAAGAAATGACAATGGAAAGACATAACAATGGAACGAAATGACAATTATATTAAGATGTCAGAAGTCCGAAGTCCAAGTTATATGTCCAAGTCAGATCAGGTTAGATGTCCAAGTCAGATTTAAGTCCGATGTCCAAGTCAGATTATTAACAAGATTTATTAACAGATTATTATAATATACAGGTGAACTACCGGAAACTAGGGAAATTGATGGAATCAATCTCCCCGGCAACGGCGCCAAAAACTTGTTGGGATAAAACTACACTATAATTAATATAGATTTATAACAAACTAATAGGCAAGTGTACCTATTCGTAGTAGTAAAACAAGTGTCGTATCCACAAGGAGATTGTTCAATTATCCTAGTTTGGGTAGTTAATTAAAAACTGTAAAAAGGGGTTTAGCCGGAGGCAAGCTTGATTTGTTGTTGGATTAGTAAAGAAACAATAAAAACAGTAAAAACGGTTGTGGATTAAGTGGATGGAAACTGTGCTAAGGAAGGTGAAATCGCCCGGTTATAACTCAGATAATAAATATAATCCTAGTTTGCTCTTATTTGTCTGTTAAGAATTTTATCTTGTGACCTTTCTAAATCATAGATAAGGACAGCTCTTAATTAATTCATTAAACTTCTTACAATCAGAAAAAGTCTAAAATCATTAATTAGCTTTAAGTGAGAATTCTTTTTTAACAGCGATGGATTTTATCTGCTAATCAAGGAGATAATATCTAACGTTTGTCTCTCTTTGTGGTCTATTCTCTAATTTACAAAATCATTGAAATTAGAGAAACCGTAAATGCATAAAAATGATCAGTTCTTAAACATTTATAATAGAGAGAGACAAAACAAATATTATTAAGCAAACTCGGTATTATTACGCTGAGTTATTTTGGGTTAAACACCCATCCTAAGCACAATTATGAGATTACTCAGACATTGACAGAAATAAAAACAGAGAAGAGATTGAAATAGTCATTATTTAGGAACTGCTGGCGAAGAACGGGTCTGCACTCGCCTGCCTCTTTTCTCTCTTTGTAAATTGCTTCTGTTTGAGTGTTTGAGTACGTACGTGAATGTGGTGAAATGGTGAAAATAAATAAAAGATGGAGAATTGTGGAGTTACGGGAGGAATTAATTGGAAGAGAATGGAGTGTGGTGTTGTGTGAATTCTTCAGCCTGTGGACGTACGTAGTGTATTATTTGCAGTATTGGTGTTGGGTTTATATAGAGAATTGGAAGAGGCAAATGAAGAAGAGCATTAATTGAGCATTGATTGCAGACTGAGTGCTTCATTTAATGCAGGGGACAAGCGTGTGCAGAGTAGATGGATAGCAGATAGTGGACGAGTGGACGAGTTGCAGTACGAAGGCAAGTTGGAGACGACGAACGGCGAGAAGGCGAAGAAGAAAACTGTCGCATTTCATTTATAGTCACGCCCGTTTCGTGACCTCACTGGCGTCCGCCTCTGAGCCATGCGGACGTCTCTGTGGTTTCTCCGTTCTTTGTCCGCCTGTTTATGAGGCTGTTGCCTCATTCTCTTCTTGTCCTCTTGCGTCCGCTCAGAAGACCGCCCAACAACCAGGCGGTTGCCTAGTGTCCGCCTCCAAGACCGCCTACAAAGAGGCGGTTGCATGTTGTTTGTCCGCCAGTCTTGTCCGCCTGAAACACATGTGGACGCGATGAGTGTTTTCCACCTTATAACAAGTGGTTGCCTATGCGTCTCAAGCAAGTATCGACCCATTCTCCTTCCAACTTTGACCGGCTCTAGATTCTTCGTTTGGACTCCGTTTTTCGAGCCATCTGCGGCTATGCGTTGGTCTCTTCGTGTACTTTCTTCCTAGCTTGGCTTTTCCTCATGTTTAAACCAATAAATTTGTGAAATAATCAATAAAACATAAACTAGAGGAAAAACATACGATAAGTGAGAAATGAGCAGAAAAGTGCTGAAATGATATATGAAATACACCTATAAAACATGCTCATTTAGACACTTATCACCGCCTTCACAGATCTCAACAGAGCACAGACACGAGAGAAGAGGCCAGAACATGTATATTCCTTGTTTGCGATTTAGGTAGTATGTTCCTTGTTCGCGGTGGGTTGCAAAATTACTGTGAAAGAGAATGGATGAGGCGTAGACCATGTTCCTTGTTCGCCGGTTAGGGTTGCGAAAATTACAGTGAGTGGAGATGAGGAAGGCGCAGAGCATGTGTTCCTTGTTCGCAAGTGTAAGCTGCAAGAGAATGAGAGAGAATGAAGAAGAGTTGCAAGAGAAACAAGAGAATGAGAGCATGTGTTCCTTGTTCGCATGTGTTCGCGCGGTGTGGGTTGCAAAAAATTACAGTGAAAACAAGAGAATTACCGTGAAAAAAGAGATGAGAGAAGTCGGAGCATGTTCCTTGTTTGCCAATATAGGTTGCAAAATTACTGTGAGGTTGAAGAGAATGAAAGAGTTGCAGAGCGTCTGTTTGGGTTCCAAAATTACCGTGAGAGAATTTATATAAGAGAATAGAGAGAAAGAGCCGCGTTAATTTGGGCCAAAAATTGAAATTCCCGCTTAGACTATATACCACGGTTCACCCAAAAACCGTGGTTTAATATAGTAAGATGTGCAATATAAATGACGGTTGCCGAGGAACCGTCATATATAAGTACCTTATATATTACGGTTCTCCAATAACCGTGGTATATTCACTATGGCGTGTACCTTATATGACGGTTGCCCTGAAAACCGTGGTATATAAGTAACTATATACGACGGTTCTTTAAAAACCGTGGTATATTCACTCTGGTGTGTACCTTAAATGACGGTTTCCCTGAAAACCGTGATTTATAAACTTTAAACCACGGTTTTTCATTTAACCGTGGTTTAAACGCCGTCATTAAAAATCTTTTTTCTACTAGTGTAGGCATACAAGCCCAAATAATGTTCGCCTAATGTACGAGCTAATATAGCTGTTTGTAATTGTTCAGTCATACCTAATGACAATGTCTCATTAAAACGACGTGTCTCTAAGTTACCCATATCTTATGAAGGGTCACCTACGGCTGTAGCCACTCCAGCGGTAGAGTCTCCGACCGATGAACCATCTGTAGTCCGTTGAAATTTCCCTTGATACTTACAGGTACTCACATGGCATCCTAGTATTGTTAGTTGATAACAACTCACACCAAGAACCACATCCTCTTGGATTGTTCATCTATACCATCGCATCGCTTCCCATTTTCCTAACACAGAGACTAAGGTCGTTAGTCCAATCCTAAGTACATCGACTCGGGATCCAGTGTTAGATACGAGAGCGGCGTTAAAAAGGTCAATGCTCCATATAAAGTCTCTGGTAATATATATATATATATATCTTATTATCCTAATGCTACAACGTTTTTCTTACGTTCTTTATATTACACATATAAGATAGCATCATTGCCGCTAGTTCGTTTTATAATATGTTCATATATTCGAACAGTACTGTTATCGTACAACAGTAATAATAATAAAGCAGCATTAATACACAATTCATGCATAGTAATTCACACAAGCAGACATTAAATCTTAACACAGATTTTCACACAATGTCTGAACTAAGTAAATCCTCATAGACAATCAAGCCATAATAACATACCGTGCACCAGGAACATAGGACCGTAGAGTATGAATCGAGCTAAATCCGATGCTCCTCGAGATGCCTCTAACAATCTAATAATAGTGTCACACTACGTATTAGCATCCCATGTAAAACAATACTATGGGGCACCCCGTACCGTCTCTAATCCCTCCCGGTTCATTCCCCGTTATTAGTTAATAACGTCTCTCGGGTTTCCGGTTAAATTCAGGATTTCGTTTTACGTAAACGTTCTCTTGCATGCATGGTAAGATTGTCGTTTATTATATAATAAACTTATACATTCATTATCGCATGTATATTATTATACACTTGTATATTATAGTTTGACATTGTATTGCATGTATATATATTCGATTATATATTATACACCTCTCCTTAGTATTTATTTCTCAAATGTTAGCTTATCCAAGCTTACATACTTATATATTTCTTATTAAATACCTTGGTATATATAATCCATATTATTTCATATACTCATTTAAATCTTAGAACATTCTCTAATTAATGTCCATAATAATATTTCTCCACCTTATGTCATTCCACTAGTGATATATATGGTTACTTAACCATACTATATAATTCACTCTATATCATTTATCAGTTTATTTATATGAATTATGGTACCATTTATTATATGGTATTTCTTTATAGCATATTCATTCTTCCTTAATAAATATTTTTCACATTATAAATGTTATAACCCTTATAACATTACAAACCATATTATAAATTTTCAATTCTTAATATCCCTTAATTCATAACAGCATTTTATATTTTCTTTTATTTACCAAAACTTCCATATTATTTGTATAATGTTATATTATAGTTATATAACATATATTAAGACATTTATATCATTATATTATTTATAACCTATAGTTATATCATGTCATAAAATACCAAATAGAACCATAAGTTGTCGGTTTTAAATAATCCCATATAATTTCCAAAAATTACATAATAACCCCAAATGTTATTATATTGTTACACTTATAACATATATCTGGTATATAACATTTTAAACCTTAACATAATTATAACATATAGTTATAACACTCCAAATAACCGAATAGGCCCTAGGGTCTGTTCTAAATTAATTTCCAACCCCTTTAACTTTCCATATTTGCCAAACGACCCCATTTTATAACATATAGTTTCTAGTGTCATTAAAACTATATATTATACACATATCTTATTAAAACCTCTTATATTATTATAAAAATCACCAAACTATACCAAAACTTTATAAATATCATTCCTAACCCTTATACTTTCGGTTATTACATATTCACCCCAATTGTTACTCAAAATGTAACGATAACATAAATACTTTATAGTATACTTATATAATTCATTCTAACTCCAAATTTAACCAAATAGATTCCTTATAAATCAAGGTTTGTTCTAAACTCCATTTTGTACCCAAAACTCTCGGAAATTACCAATCCACCCCAATCTTTATATATCTTTTACAGTTTAATACTTAACTTATTATAAGTTATTTAATTCAATAATCTTCCAAATATGGTCAAAGTCTCCTATATAGTCAACATTGACTTCTAAATTCCATTTTGAGCCCAAACTCTCAGTAATTACAAGGTTCACCCCAAACTTTCCTATATTTACAATTTTGACACAAAACTTTATAAAATGTTATAATTTTATTTAATTTCATTTTAAACCCCAAATTTCATTTAATAAAGCCCACTGCATTATATTTTCTGTAATTACCGGTTTGACCCCAAACTTTATGCTAAGTGCATAAATTAAACTAAATAAGCTTTTAAACTAAATAAAATGGTCGAATGACATGGCCTTATTACAACTTTGCTTTATAACATAAAATTACATATATAGCTTAGAAAATACTATAACTCTCGGCCTTACCCTTAACTTCTCAATATTTACCAATTTTCCCATAATGTCTTAAATTTGACAATTATGTTAATTATATCACTTAGATAATTATCTTCAGTTATCCATGACATTTTCTTGTCAACTATAAGTCAATTGTGACATAAATAGTTAGTCCACTCATGGCACAATTATAATATAAGCTCCAAAGGCATAATAACATAATATTAAAATGTTATATCTTGATTTAATGAGCTTTAAATGCCTAATTGTCCGCGGAAGCTTGGGAATCATTCATCCACAGCTCAATTAACATGTTTTAACACAACAAACAGATATGATTACACTCCAAGCATGAGTTAACCATAAGAATATTATAAGTCATTAAAACTAGATTTGTACCCAGATTCTTAAGGCTTTTCCCAAGTACTCACAGCCCTATTTTTAGAAGCAAGTTATGGTATCAAAATCACCACCAAACTCATGCCAAACTGGCGGACATATACACAAGGATAAGGTTAAGGGACTTACTCTTTGAAAACACCTTAAATTGTGTATTAAGGTTGTTTGAGTTAACCCTTGAAGCTCTTGATGATTAGACTGAACCAACATGATAAGGAGATGATAATGAGCATATAAACTCAAAGAAATTAGCAAAGAAAAGCCGTAGGAAGCGGGGAATGTCTTAAGGTAGATTTTTACCTTAAAATGAGATTTTAACTAACTTTGATCCATTCCTTTGTTTCAGCCGATTTGAATTTTTTCTTCCAACACCAACTCACTGAGATTGAGCCATGGAAAGGGTGTGGAATTTAGTTCATAAAATAGCCCTTAAAGAGATGAAGAGAAAGAGCTAAAATATGTCATAAATCATTACCTTTAGAAGTAGGAGTTGCTTTTCTAATGAGCCTGCTTAAGAACACATCAATGGAGAGCTCAATATGGAAGGATAACTCGGCTTGGAATGGATGGGATGAAAGAGAAAGCTTACTTTGGCTTTAAGTAAAGATAAGGTATAATAAAGGAATAGTAAAATGTGAGTCACCACTTTTGCTATATATTTATTCAAGTGGGCAAGGTGGCACTCTTATGTGCTTTATTTTTCCACCCCATTACAGTCCAAAAGGTTCAAGGTTTGACCATTGTCTTTGCTTAGTCAACATTACATAAAATGGCACTATTTGTGTTACTATTCATAATCAAGGTCATATTTGTGATTTATTTTTGAAATCTTGGAATCAGACATTCTAATGTATTACATTATAGTACATTAGTATAACAAGGTGTAATCCAGCCCCTAACACCTCTCAAAACCCACTTAGAAAGTCAATTTCTCAAAAATGTGCTTTAAGGAGTTTTAAAGCACAATTTTTGTTTGAACATGTTTTTGAACTTGGTTTCCGTTGAGAATGGTTTTATTGTGTTCATTACTTAATTATAATACTTAGGAATCCACTTTGGATCCTAATTGAGGTCATACAATTTCTATGGTTTCCTTAAATCACATTTTTGGCTTTACCGATCTTAAGACATGATTTTGCCTTGTTGAGATCTTAGATTGTTCCCCAATGGTATTAAGATAACTATTAGTCTTCTTAGGTCATTTATAGATCATTTAATTAAGTTTTAGTAGTTAGGGGTATTTCAATCTACCCCCCTTAAAAAGGCTTCGTCCCGAAGTCCTTATTCATATTCAGTTCTCCTAAGGAATCCAGTTCCACTAGGTAACCACAGACAATCCATCGCTAGGGAGTACATCCCACTAGGTTCAAAACTAGTCTATATGTATCGTAATTGATACACACTAATATCAGTCCACATAGCCAAGAATCATGGCATAATTTGATTCATACACAGCACTAAACAAGGTGCTTAATCAATCATGCGTAGCACTAGACGAGGTGCTCAACTATAACTTTAATCATGCATAGCACTAGACAAGGTTCTCAACCAACAAAAGTACGCAAAGGTGTTTCGCAAGGGATACTCCACGCATCCCTATCTATATGCCAGTATCTCGCGAGGATACCCACACATCACTCCGCGTGCATGTGTGTACATATTTTTAACAACGGCAAATCACGGGGAACCAGTCTTAAAGACCAGGACTTGACGGTCCCCAACCCCATGCTAACCAAAGTCAACTACCCGCGGACACACCGGTTTAACAATGAAGGACACTACGGTCCATGACTCCTCGGGTAGTATCACCTATTTCCCCTAATCACCCGCAGACACACCAGTCTATGACAAAGGACTCTGTGGTCCACGGCTCCTGAGTGACGCGATAAATCTCAATTTCTATTCATATCTGTGTCTACTTGTAGGAAGTTTCGAGAGTCATCCAACCCCGACGTGGTCAGCGTCAGTGTTGAACTATCTCTCACCCTAATTTGTGTTCGGTTTCCCTTGATCGGACCAGGATCAAGTTCAACTTCCCACAATCAATTTATTTTACCCATTTCTAATCTTATTTCATCTTGATATTTGCCACCTTGTGTTCAATAGATACGCAAGTCAACTAGTGTAATTAACCAAGTCATCGGCATATAGGATCATATATCCTAACCATGAACTAAGTGCTCTCGACTTACCATTATTCATACAACTCTAGGTTACACTTCGGTCTCATGCCGATTCACTCATCGCATTTACAATAATCGGTTTCATACTGAGCCATAAATCACATAGTACGGAGTTTTCTACTCCCTCTATCTGAAATCTCTCATTGGAGTTACAAGATAGACCTACTTGAATTCTCACTACAGAGCTAACAAGGTAGGCGTTTATGTGTCTAATGTTCGTAACAATTATGTAAATAATCGGAACTAGGGTAAGAACACTCTTATCTGTTCTCCCTTTCCTATTCTCCATAACTAATGCGAACCCAAAACATATATATGTTCATACATATAATACGTCACAATATTGCATCAAGTAATAATACAATCATAAGACTTGTACTCTATGTACAATGATCATTTGCAGCATGTGTACCATTCCTACATACGGTATATATTAAGCGTGCGAAATTTCTCTACCCCCCTTAAAAGGGATTACGCCCAGGTAATCTACGAATATATCATCTTGAAGTAATAAGTTCAAGATGTTCCACTCATGTGGAATATTTGAGCACTAATGTGCTATTATTACATTACCCCCTTTCTCTAGGGTCGGGCTCTAGCCACTCTGGCTATACTACCTTTCTTGGTTAGGCATATGTATCTCATTACGGTTTGATCGGGAGATGTAAACACATCATTTTTTCTCAAACCTGTTAGGTGTATCAACCTAGGCAATATGGGTCCACTCGCTCCGTAAGCGGTACGACCCAACTACTTTAGGGTTAGTTTACCCTTTTAAGTAGCATTTCATGCTGGTTTCACTCCACGTGATGGTGTTTTCTACACGTCTTCCATAATCATGGCAATGGAGGAAATATTATATCGATGCATGGTATCATTATCACACACGCTAATTACTTCGACTAGCTCTTTTATTCAGCCTCTTTGAATTTTGCACATGCTCATGGTATATTCCCAAGAGTTCATGTTACTCTACCGAACAAACCTTTGGTGTATGGGTTGTCGAGCTATGCTCCAGCCCACAAAGTGTTCATAGTAGTTGTTACCAAAATCTCAAGACGAATCTGATATGCACATCTAATTGGTGCCTTATGTTATGACTCCAAGTTATTTCTCTTAAGGATGAGTTCATTCATTAGGTACATTGTAGGTCCTTTTATTTTGTGAACCCGTATCCCTCTTGTGTTGGTATTACTACACACATATGGTTCATCCATACTGTCAATTAGGGGAATCCATTTATAACATCTTACGGGTCTGGTTTCATTTTACCATTGTAAGTTCGTAGGAACTGTCTTACACCCTCGGTATTAGTATGGACTTGCCCATTCTTGGCAGTTAGGCTTTCGCCCCACTGTCCATTATATCCTTTCTAGTGTGACACTCGCACATTTTTTATGTTGTATACATTTAAAGTATCCCATCGGTTTAACTGGCCTTCATCGTTCTGCTTCTCACCAACATAATTTGGTTAATAGTCATTTTAAATGGTCGCCTCAATGCGCACCCTGTACTAGTCGATTAGACGGTTATCCGCTATTACGATTTGCATGGAGTACTTAATCTCCAGTTTAAAGTATCTTCTAAAATGCTAGCCTTTACCCCTCGCCTATTGTAAACATTTAATGCGACTATGGGTTTTAACTTGGCATACGTTTTCCGTTCAACCCTAATTGGTGATAACGTACTAACGCTTTATGGCTTGAGAATGTGGTTATTATTACTTAATGCGACATCATAGCCACACCTCAGCGCATAATATAACTCTCTTGTGCCCCCTTCCCGGTAGCATATATAATAATTACAAAGGTTTTTTCTCAAGGTGATTAACATTGTGTTATCCTGAGCAAACTTTTACTGCCTCATAAGGTACCACAATTCATCTTATCATTCATGGGTTCTCTTTGCCTTTACCATTAAATCGGCCTTGGCTTCCTCGTTTACGAAAATCTCTAAAACTTGTGTTCTAGCTTCTCCTCGTGGAGTTACGACCTTCTGTCGTGTCACTATCAAGATATTCTTGATTTCCCCAACCTTGTTGGTTTGACTGAGATGTCTCTCATTAATTCATGGTTTACCTACTCAGGATTCCAATCTCTAACTTAGACACAGAGTTGATTACCTCCTGGGTTCTTACACCACTCGTTACATACATGGGATGTCGTACTGATACATTACTACCTACCTAACAAACTTAAAGTAATTTTTGTTAGGCCCACAAGCTCCTAGGAGTGTGGTCGTCCCATGTCTCATTTAGTGTACTCGTATTGTTCGTACCCGGTGGTTATCACACTCTTAGTCCCGGTAATTTGTATTGGAGTAACTAGGTTGCCAATTCTTAACCGTTAGTTTTAGAGTGGCCTTAGAGGGTTCTCTGGGTTCTATGGGTTCCTTGCTTAATATGTATGTTCATTTCCTTCTCTAAGATAGGTGTTTGCGACATAGCGCCCTAATCTTGGGTTTCACATGCTCGTATCTGGTATTTATGAGTGGGGATCAGTATTTGTAACTATCTCTCCCGTTCATCCTAGGCTATTAACGCCGTTTAGATATGAGTTCTCAGTTCTCTGACTCCACCCAATTCATTGGGTTACACCCCCTGGTGTAGTCTAGACTCCACGACAGGGGTTGACACATCGTGTTTTCCCCGTCTTATGGTAGTCCCTCTTTAGTCTGACATTAATCAGTGTTTGTGATTTATCACCTTTGCTTTCCTAGATTTGGGTCACTATGGTGGTATTAAAGATATCCTTCCGTAGGCCTATGCTGTACGGTATTTAGGCTCAGTGCCTATTCTGATAGCTAAATAATTGTTGGTCACTGTATTTTATTTAATCCTAGTTGGTTCTAATACTTTCTCCTAAGGGTTACAATTGGGTACTCACAAATTAGTGGGTTCTGCTGACTATCGCTCTCCATTGTGTCGTTCTAACTCTTATCAGTTCGTATCTCATCCTTCCTTTCCGAGGTCACGGTATCTTCCATTCTCAGCTAATTTTTGTTCAGTTGATATCCACTGCCCTCCGTACTGGAGTCTAGTAGCCTACTGGATTCACAATACCCCCGGTGTGTGCGGTGCGGGCATATTTATCGGGCCCCTTCATCGCACGTTCGCATCTGTCTATTCTTCTCTTACGACTCAAAAATAGTTTGCCATAATGGCACTTGTCTATACTCCTCATCCACTCAGTTGGATGGGTTACAATTTACATCTTGGCTTGTATAGCCACTCCTTTCTCTTCCATAATATTAACGGTAGTGGTTTAACCACAAGTGTCGCGCACTCCTTAAGTATGGTTGTGCTGGCCGTGAAGACTCGACACTCCCCACCGGTATTACTTGACATCTATTGTCCGTACCGGCACTAGGGTTAGGCTCATAGGCACTAATTACCATTGTTTTCATTAACTCCCCTTCACACTCTGCTATAGGGTGTATTCTTTTTTGGTTTAATGGTCAGACCGACTAGGTCTTCTCAAGGTTTTATCGACCTCCAACCCAAGGGTTTCACAACCCTGCTTTTAGAAGGCTATGTCTTTGCTTCATTGCATTACGGCTCACATGGAAGTTTAGTGTTTATTGGTAACCACCCGGATTACTCGGTCCTTTGGGGATAGTTTACAGTTGCAGCACTTGCTGTAGCAAGTGCGCAGGACAAGTTAAAATTTAGTACAATGGTTAGTATAGCACTTGTTGTGGCAAGTGCGCCATGCAGACTGAGCCACAGGTACGGTGCATGTCAGTTGCAGTGCTATTCCCTAATCGGGTTTCCACTCCTGTCGAGGAGGTTCTTGTTCATATTAATACAGTCTCATTTTCGCACTTGTTCCCATAAGTTTACTGCGGTAGTAAGGTATCACTTTCCTTCCGAGATGTCGCATGGTAGCAATTTAGCGAGTTCTTATTTCCACAGCTCCCATCACTGCTGGAAAAAAAAAGAATAAACAACGCCCCTTTAACAACGGTTATATTGTAAATCGTTTTTTTATCAAGGCCGGACATCTTAAACAACGCTTTGCTTACAAAGCGTTGTTTTTGTTATCACGCCCAAGTCAAAAACAATGCTTTGTAAGCAAAGCGTTCTTCAAGAGACAGGTATAAAAAACGCTTCAGGAAGGAAGCGTTTTTTATGTTTTGGGCGCGATAACATAAAAAATGTTTCACTTAAGAAGCGTTCTTTATGCTAGCATAAAGAACGCTTCTTAAGTGAAGCGTTTTTTATGTTACCTAAATTAATAAACTATTTTCGCCTTCCCGCCCATTCTTCTCATAAGTCAAATCGCGACTGTTCCCCTACCACTCTCTGTAAACGCTTTCTGTAAACACGTAAGCTCTCTAGCTTCTCAATCGAAACCATCCCAGAATTAAATTCATTTCGATTCCGCCGCGGCGCCTCTTCTCTTCCCTTTCTTCCGATATCTGCACTCGCCATCTTCATCAATATTCTAGCTTCTAATCTCTGCAACCCGGCGGCCAAAATGGTGGTGATGAAGGCATGCCACATGCATGCGTCGATATCAATCGTCGGCGCCTCGAGCTCTCTCGCTATCGGTAATATTGAGCTGCGAACAGTACACATATATGCCTATCGATCCTTATTTTCATATATATACTTTTCGGTAATTAATTTTAATTTTGCAAAATCGCACGAACAGGAACATACATGCCCTGTCGCACAGCGGCGCCTCTGGATTACAACCCCAACTAGCGAAAGGACAACATACATGCACGCTAGATCTTTCGGCTCTATTCTTTTGCTGATGAGGTAATTTTGCAAACCAAACTTCTTAATCAGGAAATACATGCTCTGTTTGTTTGGGATTAAGGCGTCTGTTTGTTTGGGATTAAGGCGAAATGAAATTATTGTGGTGTATTGTTTGGGAATAATTTTGCATGCAAACCTAACTATGGTGCGCGCATTTGTTGTTAACCTATGTGTGCTTGCAAACCAAACTTGTTAATCAGGAACATATGGACTTGCTGGTTTTTACTATGTGCTGATTGTTGTTAATCAGGCGCGCATATTATTGTACTATGTGCTGATTTTTACTTGCTGGTTGTACAATTAATGGACTTGGGAATTAATGTGTAATATAATGCGTTTCGCATGCAATATACCCACGTGGTTATATATGGCGAAATTAATTTGGTTAGATGATTATAGGGTGAATTAATGCTATATATTATATTATAGTATAACCTAGGGTGCAAATATTAGATGACCATGGGATGTATTAATTAGTTACAAAGACATAGCATTACGGCAGCTTGCCTGACATCCCCTTCCCCATATTTCTTTTACCTTAACATCCACCCCGAAGTTTCTACGTTTCTACCAATACCAACATCAAAAACTTTTAAGTTCCTTCACATTCTTCTCAGATTTGTTATCCGGTCAAGCTAGGCATTCCAATTAACCCTCTAATGTTTTGGAAAT
The DNA here is from genome assembly GCA_023374045.1 of Limonium bicolor. NCBI lineage: Eukaryota > Viridiplantae > Streptophyta > Magnoliopsida > Caryophyllales > Plumbaginaceae > Limonium > Limonium bicolor. The sequence continues at coordinate 93,176,042 of CM041779.1, forward strand.
CTATATGATCACCATTGGCCATATTAGAGACCTCTAGCTACTTACAGCTTCTTAATTTCTTGTAGTTATTATTTTAGTATCCCTTTACATTTTTTGGCTAGCGCCTATGACCTTCGATCGTCATCAACCTATAATAAAAAAAATTGAACTCGGACGGGCCTACCAACTTTATTTTCCTTCACGACCTTCTTCTCTCCTTTTCGATTCCTTTAGTCACCTCTGACTAGTATATATGTTGTGGAAGCTTGAGTAGATCGAACAATCAGAACTGGACAGCACTGACACATCACAGAGAAAATCGGATAAAAAGTCAGACGAATTTGGCCGATGGAGACGGTTGCTGCCTCTGTTGAAGATGAAAGTACCGACGATCATGATGTTTCTTCTACTGATACAAAAGAGACAGAAGAAGAAAAACATGGTACAAAAGAGACAGAGGCAGATACAGATGAAAGGATGAATGAGAACTCAGAAACAGAGAGGTTGAAGAAATTGGCTAAAAAGTTAAGTGAGGCTGCCACGAAGTAGATTCCGGTGGCGATTAACGAATTACCGGCCCACTTCATGACCTTGAATGAAGAAAACGGTTTTCTAGAACAGTTTATGAGGAGGAGAGGAGAAAACTTAGTCAATTATATGGTGGCATGGGGGACTATATGAAGATAAAGTGGTACCAAATCGCCCGGTTGATGAGTTTCATGTCTTATGGATGGAGATGGAAATGGAGATGGGCTTCTCCATCTCCAGTTTCGATTGGATTCGCAACTTCTTTCAGTTTTGAACATCGATAGGTCTGAGAAATCTTTAAACACTAGGACATGAGTGTCTGTAGATTGCATGCAGTCATTTGGAATACTAGCCACACACTGTTGATGTGGGGTGCATCATACCTTTTAAAAAAAACTAGATGAAGATCTCTTGGCAATTAAAAAGATTGAGAGATTCCCCCTAAGTATGATTCCCCCTGAGTTTGCATGTTAAGCGACTTTAACAAATGATAGCAATAAGTGACAGCTTCTACTAAGGTTACAGTATAACATAAAAGCTGTCATTTATTGTGCATAAAAGCTGTCACTTATTGCTATCATTTGTTAAAGTCGCTTAACATACAAACTCAGGGGGAATCATACTTAGGGGGAATCTCTCAATCTTTTTAATTTCCAAGAGATCTTCATCTAGTTTTTTTAAAAGGTATGATGCACCCCACATCAACAGTGTGTGGCGTATTCCAATTGACTGCATGCAATCTACTGACATTCATGTCCAAGTGTTTGAAGATTCTCAGACCTATTGATGTTCAAAACTGAAAGAAGATGCGAATCCAATCGAAACTGAAGATGGAGAAGTTCCTAGCTTCTCCATCTTCATCTCCATCCATAAGTCATGAAACTCATCAACAGGGCGATCTGGTACCACTTTATATTCATATAGTCCCCCATGCCACCATATAATCGACTAAGGTTCCTCTGATCCTCCTCATACAACTATTCTAGAAAACGGTTTTCTTCATTCAAGGTCATGAAGTGGGCTAGTAATTCGTTAATCTCCACTGGACTCTACTTCGTGGCAGCCTCACTTAACTTTTTAGCCAATTTCTTCAACCTCTCTGTTTCTGAGTTCTCATTCATCCTTTCATCTGTATCTGCCTCTGTCTCTATTGTATCATGCTTTTCTTCTTCTGTCTCTTTTGTATCAGTAGAAGAATCATCATGATCATCGGCACTTCCATCTTTAACAGGGGTAACAACTATCTTAGCGAATTGGAATTTTCTTCTCATGTACGTATTATAAGTAATTTTGTGTTTGAATTGGTGATTTTAACTATTTGCGCATGTTTGGAAAAGTTTAAATGGTGTTACTTAATTGCTTTTATAATTCTGGCGTGCAGCTTGTTGATTTCTTCTCAATACTTCAAGTTTGTCAAGGAGAGCACGCACACATGTGTTGAAAGCACTAAATTGATCAGAAGAAGTCATGAGTCATCTATCTTTTCTTTTTTTCAAATGGTTGTATTGTACATGTTATGATCGAACTTGAACCATTTTTAGTAGTTTGGTTAACTAGCTAGTTACAAATGTTGTAGTTGATCGATACTACAGTACTTAAGCCTATGTGCGCTGGTATAATATTAATGCAAACAAAGTACTTCTGTTGATCTATTAATTAAAAGTCACCTTGACCTGGTATATAAAATGCAAACAGGTTTTGAATGATTTTATGATTTTAATTTTGTGTTATGCGCAAGGTAATAAATTGTATAAAAAATAAAATATAAAAAAGGACCATATAAGAAACGCTATATGTATAAGCGTTTCTTATACTCTCGCGCCAAATGTCAGAAAGAACGCTTATCAATATAAGTGTTTTTTATAAAGCTTCATAAAAACGCTTATATTAAACAAGCGTTTTTATAGTCAGACATAAAGATCGCTTCAAGATGAAAGCGTTCTTTATGCCTCGTAGATTCCCGCCGCCTTACACACCTTAAAAAACGCTTTAGCGATAAGCGTTCTTTTAAATTAATGTATAAAAAACGCTTATAACACGTTCTTTAAGAGGTTCGACCATTTGCGTCGCTGGCATAAAAAACGTTTATAAAACGTTCCAAAAGACAAATAAAAACGTTGTTTATTCTTTTTTTTTCCAGCAGTGCATGATCTCTCCACGTGCATATCGGGCCATCTTGAACCTTCAGTGTTGCATGGGTTCAGAGTCACTTGCTTCAGGTGAGACTTCGAAAAAGTCATCAGTTCCGTTCGTTACATATGTCATAGGTTAATCTCCACTCGTCATTTCCACCTTCCTTCCCCCAGGCGCACTTATCAGTGCTTTTCCTAAATGTAGGGCAGGGTTGCTTCGCTTTATTGCAAGTTGGCCCCATTAGTCCTACGGGAATTATCTCTTTAACTTCAGTTTAATATTCAACTCATAATTGGTATCGTAGACATCACGTCATTACCAGGACCCCCGCTTCTCAACAATCTATCACATCACAAGTTCTCATCTCTTACAATTACCACAACTCTCATAGCAACCACATCGGGTCTTCCCGATTCGGAGGAATAATCCTTCTCCATGGTTCTTCCCATTTCATTGCCTCACTAGGCAGTACTCGAGGTACGGGCTGTAGCGGGTAGGTTACCATTGCTAATTCCCGGGATGTTCTCCCATCAAGTGCGAGCGCGTCTTCGCGTTACTTGGGGTTACTGGACCTTCACCACCTTCCACTGCGCCTCGTCCTTCGTTAGTACTCTTACCCGGACCTTTCCCTGACGTTTGTCAGGAGGAGGGGTTAGACCCTTACTCGGTCTCATACCGCAGTCTCGGTCGTTAAGTATTGAAGTGCCTCCACAGCTATTGTGTGCAAGTGTTTAGCATTGCATCGACCTCGCAAGGTCACGTATCCTCACAACGTTTCCCGTATTCCCAAAACCTATGCTCACTGTCTAAATCCGACTATCTCTTGTCATCAAAGTGGTACTCCGCTCTACTACCACTTTTGTAACACCCCTACTAAATCGGCTCCTAATCGTCATCCAAAACTTGTACTTAACTTATAATCGCAGTGGTAGTCTAAAAACAATCGAACTACAGGTGTCATCGTTCTCACTCGTCCATACGAGTAATAACGCATTTACTGAAATATTCATAATACGAAACAATTTCCCACAGTGACAACAAGAGATAGACTTAACCTTCTATTCCAAAATAAAATACAATCGTAGTGAGCATTCTAAGTATTCAAGTCCTATACACGTTTCTACGTTAGTATCGAAATACAACAGTATATTTTAAATAACTGTGACTAGCTACCCAGCGTGTCCCGCTCTCTATCGACACTGGAAGCTGCATACCTGAAAAATGTTTGTCTGTGGTATGGAATCAGCCACTGCTAAGTATGCTACTACATGACTATCATGCCCCCTCAGACCCTTAGTTAATTGGTCGAGAGCATGCAGTTCATATTCATACATGTCGTTTAATATAAAACTTTAAAGCAATAATAATATTGCAGTAAACTCAAATAACAAATAAGCCCCCGGCTTCACATATCACACCACAATAAACCAACTGAAACGAGTCACAACACATATATGATTACAAAGACTCCACTCAACCGAACACATAATAATTCACATTCGATTACAACGACTCAACTCGACTAAATACTCAATAATTCACACACGAGTACAGCAACTCAACTCAACCAATCCACAAACACACATACGAGTACAATGACTCAATTCAACCAATCCACAATATTCATATACAACACGTAACCACACAACATAACCAATGAACAACAAGGCGAAACAACGAGGATTATAAACAAGTATAGATTCCCGTCTTTGGCATACAAGCCCAAATAATGTTCGTCTAATGTACGAGCTAATATAGCTATTCGTAATTGTTCAATCATAACTAATGACAACGTCTCGTTAAAACGACGTGTCTCTAAGTTACCCATATCTTGTGACGGGTCACCTACGGTAGTAGCCACTCCAGCGGTACAGTCTCTGACCGGCGAACCATCTGTAGTCTGTTGGAATTTCTCTTGAAACTTACAGGTACTCACATGACATCCTAGTATTGTTAGTTGATAACAACTCACACCAAGAACCACATCCTCTTGGATTGTTCATCTATACCATCGCATCGCTTCCCATTTTCCTAACACAGAGACTAAGGTCGTTAGTCCAATCCTAAGTACATCGACTCGGGATCCAGTGTTAGATACGAGAGCGGCGTTGAAAAGGCCAATGCTCCATATATAAGTCTCGGGTATATATATATATCTTATTATCCTAATGCTACAACATTTGTCTTACGTTCCTTATATTACACATATAAGATATCATCATTACCGCTAGTTCGTTTTATAATATGTTCATATATACGAATAGTACTGTTGTCGTACAACAGTAATAATAATAAAGCAGCATTAATACACAATTCATGCATATTAATTCACACAAGCAGACATTCAATCTTAGCACAGATTTTCACACAATGTCTGAACTGAGGAAATCCTCAGAGTCAATCAAGCCACATAATAACATACCGTGCACCAGGAACATAGGACTGTGGAGTATGAATCGAGCTAAATTCGATGCTCCTCGAGATGCCTCTAACAATCTAATAATATGTATCACACTACGTATGAGCTTCCCATGTAAAACAATACTATGTGGTACCCCGTACTGTCTCTAATCCCTCCCTAGGGGTGTGCAAACGGTTAAAACGGATATCCATTAACCGAAGTTTAAAAAAAAGTACAGTGTTCGGTTATTTCGGTTATAATCGAATTAACCGAATTTAATACTAATATCCGTTTTAACCGATAACCATTTTAACCGATAACCGTTTTTTCTATTACACTAATAACCGTTAACCGCCCCGATAATCGTAGTTTCTCAAATAACCAAAATAACCGAACTTTTTAAAATAACCAAAATAACCAAACTTCCTAAAATAACCGAAAAAACAAACTTTTTGAATTAACTGAAATAATTAAAACCTAAACCTAATTGAGTGAGTATTAATATATCAGATAAAATTATTGGGTTAGAAAAAATAAAATTTATAAAAGTTCGGTTATTATGGATAACCGAAGTTTATATTTTAATATCCGTTAAGCAACTCGTACTTTATTACAGATAAATTTCAACCGAAATGACCGAACTTTTGTAAAACGGTTAAAAAACGGTGATCGAATCCAAAAAAAATGGTTATTTCGATTTATCCGAAATAACCACCCGTTTGCTCACCCTTATCCCTCCCGGTTCATTCTAGTGGTGGAAGTACGGGTCAATCGGTTCGGGTTCGGGTCGGTTCGGTTCGGTTCGGGTTGATTTCAAATCGTTCAATATTTGGTTCGGGTTGGATCAGGTCGGTTGAATTCGGTTTGTTCGGGTTGAGTTCGGTTTGTTGAATTTCGGGTCAGTTTGGATTGGTTTAGTGATTTGGTTTGGATGAATTTCGGTTAGGGTGACTTCGGGTCGGGTAACTTACTGTTCGGGTTAGCCTCTGGTATATTCAGTTTTTTCGAGTTAGGGTCAAATTCGGGTTAATTAATCGGTTAAATTCGGTTGCCATTACAGAATCCAGTAACTCAATCATCATGATTGCAAATTTGACTTCAATCAATCTCAACACGTATAAATGTATATAAAATATTAATTTAAACAAATATATAATTTGCATCAGTTATACTTTAGCAACTGATAAGTGCGAATTACATCTATTTTTAGGGCTTAATTCTTCCTATTTTGATAACAATTCATGCCATATTTCTCACTTATCATATGCTTTTCCTTAGATTTATGTTTTGATGTGAACTGATATATTTTATTGTCAAATGCAGGAAAACAACAACATACATATATACATATATTCTATATATATATCATGCACTCACAGAGGGACTTACGTACACAACACCTTCATATATTATTATTTCATCATCATTATGCTAATCACATCAACATACCACATGAATGTGAAGGAATTCGGCTGTAATTGAGTTTTCTCTGAGTTATCATTGGAGTGGCAGCTTTTGGATACGAGACTTTGATGAATTTGACGATTGTTTCATTACTGGGTCGACAAGCATGATGTAGAGGCAGACTCGACGCGCAGACCTTGTTGGGGCACAGGGAATTCGGCCCACACATACATAAAACAAACGGACAGAGCAGTCCCAAGCGATTTTATCAACAGAAGAAGATAAATATTTATTTATCAAAATCTATCAACACTGCTCTATATTTGGACGCCGGGAAGAAGAAAGATATGCTTAACGCCGGGGCAGTCCAGCCTGCGCCTCTCACTTTAGGGTAGAGGCTATGCCTCTCCTCTCTTCCACACATAACTCCACCATTGTCTTTACACCACAATTTTGTCAGGGGATTAATGCAGAGAACACAACGATAGAAGGCGGAGTGGAGAATTTTCTAACAGAGTTTCTTCTTCCTTTTTATCTAATCTGTCAATGTGTTCTTCCTTGTTGTTTGTTACTTTTATAGTTATGTTTGAGTAGTTAGACTAGCTCCCGGATTGGGGTAACAAACCGGATCCTTAGAGTTATTTGTAATCTTTTCTCTGATTATAATTGCAGTAGTTTATTCCTGTTCTTCATGTGCTTTAATTCTCTAGCTAATTATTAAAGCAATCCTTGTAGTTTTCTAATCAAAATGCGGCGCTGAGATTAGTTAACTAGACATAGGAAGTTAAACCGGATTAACGACTAGAAGCATGGTTTGCCTATAGGTTAATCGTCTCCAATAGGAATTGGTAATAAAGCGATTGGTTAGAACTGACTTGGGCATGGTTTGCGGCTTGTTATTTCTACCAGTTAGGATTTGTTGTACAGGGACCGGTCAACGAATTAATTAAGATTCCTGAGTTTATTGCAGAATTAGGGAAGAGTTTATAAATAGATTAGTAAAGTGAAGGTTTGTAGAACAATCCGGGGTGCTTCTTTAGATTTAAAGTTTCAGTCTTTATTCCTTTATTTAGTTTATTTTTATCTTTTTACTGTTTCATTATTTTATGTTAGGTTGTTTAGTAATTCTTTATATTAGATTAAGTAAAACATGAAAAAGTGACGTTTCCTGTTTTCTTAGTTTAATTTTCTCGGTTAGTAAATAAATTGTCAATTAATTGAATGAGGTCCCTGAGATCGACAACCCCACTCAATTCACTATTCCGCAAAACGATAGGTACATGCCTAGGTAGAGATAGTAACATATATTTCTGCTAACAAGTTTTTGCGCCGTTGCCGGGGACCTTTGACACGGTTAATTGACATATTATTTGATTGAGATTTATTCTAGTTATCTTCTTTTAGTTTGGTATTATTTATTGTTTCATGAATTAATTTTTATTCGAGTTGACTTCTGCCATACGTCTACGAATTTTCTATTCGATTTCCTTACTTTATTTACTTTCAAGTTCGTCTATTAGTTAGTACATTACGATTTTTTTTTCAAGTTAGTTCGTAAGTTTTTATTTTCTCTTCAATATATTTTCTTTTCTTCTAGATTTTTACTTTAGTTTTGTCGTTGGATTAGTTTGGTTAGATTTTGTTGGCTTTAATTTTGTCCTCATCTCGTTCTGTTTCGTATTGATTTGCTTTGCGTCGTTAAATTTATTTAGCTTTCCTTTTTGCTTTCTTTGTTCCTAGTTTATTTTCTTAGGATTTACTTTTATCTTTTTCCTATAGATTTTATTTAGGAATTTGTTTACGTTTTAGTTTTCTTTTCGTTAGATTTCTTGTTCTCTTATTTCGATTTCTATTTCAGTTTCTATTTTTCTATTCTTATGTTTATATAGGTTATCGTTTTTTTCTATTCTTATGTTTTGATTTACGAGTTTTGTTAGTTTTGGTTGGTTTCATTATTAGAGATAATTTTGGTTTATTTGATTTGATTCTTTTTATTTAATTAGTTTTTTTTGCTAGAAATGAGAATGGAGAGTAGTTATGATGAGGAGATGAGATTAATGGTGGAACAAGCTTTGCAACGCAAGCGGGAAGCAGTACTTGCTTTTCAAAGACTGATTGGATATCAACCACCATCACAATCTGATCGAGAACTTTATTGGTGGGAAAGCCCTCCACCCGTAGAGCAGAATATCTTGCCTGAGCCTAACCTGAGCCGGTAGAGAAGCACCAGTAGTGGATGATTTCATAGAGAATGAAGAAGAAATTGATGCAACTACCACAGTTGTCTACGAGCAGGATTGCACGATTAAGCCTTACCAACCAGAAGAGGATATTTGTATCCTCGAATAGGAGGAAAGCGCTACCACCAATTGATCTGCAATTTCAACCTTGCCTCCAGGAGCCTCACAACAAAAAGAGGATGTTTACATTCTCCAATTTGAGGAAGATGAGCCATTTACACCTGTTCTGATTGAGCAGCGTTACCGGCAGTATCTCCTCAAACATCAAGTTTTGTGGAGTATTCACTTTCCTATTTATTTGCCAACGTAACGTTTGTTTTGATCCAGGTGGTTTGCTTTTAATTATTGCCTACTTTGTTTTCTTGGCAAAGTTGTTGTCAACTTTTATGTTATCCAGGATAACGAAGCGGAAGTCTAGCCAAAGACTATAAAGATGGGCAGCTACTGGGAGGCAACCCAGTGGTTAAATGTTTATTTTTTTTGTTTTGGTAGTTTTATTACTGCATTAATTTATTTCTTAGGTTATGTTTTTGTTTTTCTTTATTTAGAAGTGGTAATGGTGCATGTGCTTCAATGCAACGCTTTTCAGCGTTTTGTGGTAGTTGTGAGTGTGTGCAGGTGAAATTTTTTACTATTATGGTGTTTGATGTACCCCCATGGCTGGACACTTGCTTGAACGCAAGTGTGAGGAATGTTGCAACCCATGTACGAGCTTAAGTGTGAGGAAGGGAACCTTCCTCAATATACGATATCAGGGGAGTTTCAGTTTCCTTGATTTTTAATGTTTGTGTTCAGCCTATCATGCTTTTAATGCTTATCTGTTTATCAGTCTATATTGTTCTAAATGAAATTCTTCATGAGTTTGGCATATTTTGAAAGGTCTTTCTTGATTTTTATTTTGAACAATAGGGACATTGCTCCTCTTAAGTGTGAGGAAGTAGAGACCTTTCCTGAAAATATGTCAGTTGAGTTTAAATGCCACACTTGTTTTTGTTTGTCCTATTGCTTTGAGAGAATCACTTCTCTTAGTGCTTATAAATATTGAATTCTTGGGTGAAATTGTTTGTGGAAGTTTGAAATTGAGCCAGGTGACAACCTCAAGAATTCTGCTGCTTAAAGTTGTTTGACTAATCTAACTTGTTTTTATTCAAATTAATTCTGTTTTCACTGAAATTGGGGGAGTTGATGTGTGTAATCTGAATTAGTTTAGCTTGGGATATTGGAAATGATGTGAAAGTTGGAATGAAAGGATAAGGCAAGGTACGCTGATCAGAAATTTTTCTAACAAAAGCAGGCCTCGTTTATCCGGTTATTAAGTCCTAGGGGGTGCCTTAACACCTATCTACCTAAGGTCACGGGATCTGGGATAGTTGGCCCAACACCGTTACAAGGATAGGGAGAAAAGTCTGGGTTACGGATAATAACTCTGCAATTCTCAATAATTTGTTTGTTTTGTATATATTTCTTGAATAAGAATGTTTTTGCAAGCGAAAGAAAAGTTAATTGCAGTTATTTTTTTGTTTCTGATCATGAGTATGTGGTGTTGAAAGGTATCACGGAATAAGGTGTTACTTCACACCCCTTGTCATCCAAAGGTTAGAGGAAAGAAATTGGTGGAAGATCCCAAGCTATCCTATATTTAGTTTATGCAATCAAACTTGTCCATGCTTTTACATAATTGTTCTTCTTTCACTGTTGTGAAAACTTACAGCTAAAAGCAGGATTTTCTTTTGATCATTTCGCTGATTCCTTCTGCACTTGTTTGATCCTGAGATTCGATGCTACAACCTTAGAGAAGGTTTTATTCTTTATTTGCTTGAGGACAAGCAGAAGCTAAGTGTGAGGAAGTTTGATAAAGTGTGAATTACATCTATTTTTAGGGCTTTAATCTTCCTATTTTGATAACAATTCATGCCATATTTCTCACTTATCATATGCTTTTCCTTAGATTTATGTTTGATGTGAACTGATATATTATGGTCAAATGCAGGAAACAACAACATACATTATATACATATATTCATATATATATCATGCACTCACAGAGGGACTTACGTACAAACACCTTCATAATATTATTATTTCATCATCATTATGCTAATCACATCAACATACCACATGAATGTGAAGGAATTCGGCTGTAATTGAGTTTCTCGAGTTATCATTGGAGGTGGCAGCTTGATTGGATACGAGACTGTGATGAATTTGACGATTGTTTCTTACTGGGTCGACAAGCATGATGTAGAGGCAGACTCGACGCGCAGACCTTGTTGGGGCACAGGGAATTCGGCCCACATACATAAAACAAACGGACAGAGCAGTCCCAAGCGATTTTATCAAAGAAGAAGATAAATATTATTTATCAAAATCTATCAACACTGCTCTATATATTGGACGACGGAAGAAGAAAGATACGCTTACACGCCGGGCAGTCCAGCCTGCGCCTCTCACTTTAGGGTAGAGGCTATGCCTCTCCTCTCTTCCACACATAACTCCACCATTGTCTTTACACCACAATTTTGTCAAGGGATTAATGCAGAGGACACACGACGATAGAAGACGGAGTGGAGAATTTTCTAACAGAGTTCTTCTTCCTTTTATCTAATCTGTCAATGTGTTCTTCCTTGTTGTTTTTGTTACTTTTATAGTTATGTTTGAGTAGTTAGATTAGCTCCCCGGATTGGGGGGTAACAAACCGGATCCTTAGAGTTATTTTGTAATCTTTTTCTGAGTATAATTGCAGTAGTAGTTTAAATTCCTGTCTTCATGTGCTTTAATTCTCTAGCTAATATTAAAGCAATCCTTGTAGTTTTCTAATCAAAATGCGGCGCTGAGATTGAGAGTTAACTAGACATAGGAAGTTAAACCGGATTAACACTAGAATAGAAGCATGGTTTGCCTATAGGTTAATCTGTCTCCAATAGGAATTGGTAATAAAGCGATTGGTTAGAATTGACTTGGGCATGGTTTGCGGCTTGTTATTTCTACCAGTTAGGATTTGTGTACAGGGACCGGTCAACGAATTAATTAAGATTCCTGAGTTTATGCAGAATTAGGGAAGAGTTTAAATAGAATTAATAAAGTGAAGGTTTGCAGAACAATCGGGGTGCTCTTTAGATTTAAAGTTTCAGTCTTTATTCCTTTATTAGTTATTTTATCTTTTACTGTTCATATTTTATGTTAGGTTGTTTAGTAATTCTTTATAGTAGATTAAGTAAAACCTGAAAAAGTGACGTTTCCTGTTTCTTAGTTTAATTTTCTCGGTTAGTAAATAAATTGTCAATTAATTGAATGAGGTCCTGAGATCGACAACCCACTCAATTCACTATTCCGCAAAACGATAGGTACACTGCCTAGGTAGAGATAGTAACAGATATTTCTGCTAACAGCAACTAACTCTAAACTTATCATAATTATTGATGTAGCTTTAGATGATTTAGTAGTTTCATTATTTTGAGAGGAGTATAAATAAGGTATGTTTGTGGATAATTATTAAAATTGTATCACGTAGTAACTTGTATTTCAATCTATTAATAGTTAGCGAATGGAATTAGTTAATAAGTTTTGATGACTTTTTTATGGTAGTTAAAAATTGTTAATGATGAAGAACTATTCAGAAGCGTGGAGAATTTGCTACATAGGTAAAAACCTTCAAGTATATTAAACATTTATGCTAAATTGCTAATGAGGGAGAATTATTCACACGATTAAATAAAGGCTTGAAAAATTCTAATTATAAAAACACCTTCAATATATGAATAATTAATACAATAACGATATGAATTACTAATAAAATTTGAGTATAATATACAAATATTTTTGGTTCTTACGAATCATCATTGATGAGTAACGCATTATCATTAATTCATTATTAGTTGTGTGATTAATGAAAATGCATGACAATTAATTACTTTAAAATTTTATAGTGCAACATAGTTGTGGTATACCTAAAATAATTTCTGTGTTATATAAGTATAATACTTTTTATAGGTAGCACTTACTAAGTAATGATTAATGTTTAAAAGTATTGTGGGCATTGTTTAGTGTAAATGACAAATGCTAAATACCGATTGTATTTAAACTAGATATTGGGTATAAAGCATTTGTTTTATTTCATTGTCTTCTATAATTAATGCAATATATTCTTCGGGTCAATAGATATATTAGTTCGGGTCACATGGTTTCGGTTCGGGTGGGTTCGGTGGGTTTGGTTCGGGTCACTTCGGATTTAAGTCATCGTCGGGTATGGGTGACTTCGGGTTCCGCTGATTTTGGTTCGGATGACTTCGGTTCGGATGATTGTGAATTGTCGTTTACTTCAGTTTTACAGTAATACGGTTTCGGTTTAGTCGGGTCGGTTTATTTCGGATTTTGGGTCATTTTCAAGTTATAGTTCTCGGTTGAGATTCGGATTCGGATCGGATTGGTTCTGTTCGGTTTTTTCGGGTTTGGTTAATTTTGTCACGTCTAGTTCATTCCCTGTTATTAGTAATAGCGTCTCCGGGTTTTCGGTTAATTCATGATTAGTTTTAAATAACGTTCTCTTGCTGCATGGTAAGATTGTCATTTATTATATAAATAAACTTATACATTCATTATCGCATGTATATTATTTACACTTGTATATTATATAGTTGACACTTTATTGCATGTATATATCGATCATATAGTATACATCTCTCCTTACTATTATTTCTCAAATGTTAGCTTATCCAAGCTTACATACTTATATATTTCTCATTAAATACCTTGGAAATATAATCCATATTATTTCATATACTCATTTAAATCTTAGAACATTCTCTAACTAATGTCCGTAAATATTTCTCCACTTTATGTCATTCACTAGTGATATATATGGTTACATAACCATACTATAATTCACTCTATATCATATACTGATTTATTTATATGAATTATGGGACCATTTATTATGGTATTTCTTTATAACATATTATTCTTCCTTAATGATATTTTTCACATTATAATGTTATAACCCTTATACATTAAAACCATATTATATGCTTAATATCCCTTAATTCCGAACAGCATTTTATATTCTTTTATTTACCAAAACTACCACAGTTATTATAATGTTATATTATAGTTATATAACATATTATGACATTTTATCATTATTAATTTATAACCTATAGTTATATCAGTCATAAAATACCAATCAGAACCATAAGCTGCGGTTTTAAATAATCCCACATATACTTTCCAAAAATTACATAATAACCCCAAATGTTAATATTCTTACACTTATAACATATATTATCTTATAACTTTTAAACCTTAACATAATATAACAATAGTTATAACACTCCAAATAACCGAACTGACCCTAGGGTCTATTCTAAATTAATTTCCAACCCCTTTAACTTTCCATATTTGCCAAACGACCCCATTTTATAACATATAGTTTCTAGTGTCATCGAAACTATATATTATACAATATATTATTAAAACCTCTTATATTATTCTAAAGTTCACCAACTATACAAAAGGTTATAAATATCATTCCTAACCCTTATAATTTTGGTTATTACATATTCACCCCAATTGTTACTCAACATGTAACGATAACTAAATACTTTATAGATATACTTATATAATTCATTCTAACTCCAAATTTAACCAAATAGATCCTTATAAATCAAGGTTTGTTTCTAAACTCCATTTTGTACCCAAAACTCTCGGAAATTACCAATCCACCCAATCTTTATATATCTTTTA